>VYZW01036164.1:22867-43788 GCA_013401315.1 Balaeniceps rex
ACTGATTTTTCTCTACTTTTTTCCCCTGCTCCATTTTTACATGGATTTTTAAGGGATAAAGTTTTCTAGGTGATGATATTCATTTGTAGTCTGTGCTTTGAAGTACTCCTTAGTTGTCAGGAGGATCCGTGATTTTCGTTCATGTTGGGGAATCCAAGCATGTTTTGGTTTTGGAAAGTTAGGTCATCTCTTCAACCATAGTTATTTCCTCGGTACAACTTTTTTTTGGTAGATTGACATATTCTGTCTAAAGAGAAAAAAAATTGTGACATGCAATAAGCTACAGAGTCACTGTTGACGATGAGAGAACATTTCTAAATGTTAGATACACTAGTACCAAAGGCACCTCGTCTTACTATTGTAATACATAAGAAATGCTCGCAAAGCAGGAGAAAGCAGTTCAAGGACAGTTAAGGATTGTTTGACTTTTAACATGTATGATCAGTGTTAGCTATATGTCAGCTGAAGGAAAAGGAATAAAAGTTGATTTAAATGCTGGACAGCCTTAACTGAGGCAATAGAATAAACTTAATGAGTATTGCCTGAGTTTTCCATATGTAGGCATTAACTAGACTTACAGAGAAAACATTTTGGTTGCTATCATATGGTTTTATGTTGGTTAACCTGCAGTTCTACGAGAGTGGAAGTTGCTGGGTAAGATCATAGTCCTAATACAAGGGCTTGGGGCTTAAAATACTAAGGGGAGATAAATTTTATTTTAAAAAAAGCAGGAGGGATAGTATTAGAAAAAAAGTGGGGGGGAGTGGGGGAAAAACAAGCTTGCTGTCACATTGAGGGTATGTTACAGAACATCAAGCCAGGATGTCTTGGTGGGGAATGGCTTCGTGGTCATGGTGTTTTATGCTGCTCAGCCAATCACTGAGGAAAGCAATGCATCTGCACACAGAGTGTGGCTCAAGTTCTTGGAATGTATTTAATTCAGGAAAAGAGGAAAACAAAGTATTAAAAGTGTAATTCTGAGTGAGGGTGAGGAAAGCATTTGGGGTGAGAATGACCAAAAAGTGAAAGAAGATGAGTTTAAAAAAAAGGGTTAGAGGAATGCAAGGTGTCTGATGAACTGAGTGAATTGGTTGGTAGGATCTTACCCACAGCAAATAGGAAAACTGGCAGCTCTTTAACATGAGTGTTAAGGATAGAAGTGCAAACTCAGTGCAGAAAAGTTAGGGTTGTAAATCGTGAAGTTTTTCAGTGATCTAAGGAAAAGTTGTATTGTGAAACAGGACAAATAATGAGAAAAGGTGAAAGGTCATCAAGTAGGGACAAAATGAGGGAATGCAAGCTGTAAAAAGGTGTGATTAAAGGTCATTACACGNAATGCCAGGAAGAGATAGTCCTGGTATTCAGTGGAGGAGGAAGAGCTCTCCTGAGATAACCTATTTGTGCTTTATTATCCACTTTGAAGAATTACAGCATTCAATCAGTGTTAGATACCTAGAGTGTGGAGAGAAGAGGTAAAATAAAACTAGGCTTTAAGATTGGATTAAAATAGGCAAAGAAGAGTCTAGAAACTGTTCAGACATGTCAGACTTACGAATTACCTTTGCAGTGCCTGTTGGCAGGTATGAGGCAACCTGAGCTGAGGGCTTCACTTGAACTCTGACAGTTGCTGCTGATAAGTTGCTGCCTGCGTGGAAGTGCCCGTGCCACTGTTTACAAAACCACATCCACAGAGGCTTCTGGCTTGTAGTGGAGTGATTTGAGTAATTCTGGTAGTGTATGTACAGGAATTTGGAAGCCCCTCAAGTTTAGTAAAAGCAAGCAATCCGGAGGGTCTGCAATTTTTGAAGGACTGCTTGCTACGTTACTAGCAATTGCGATTTAATAATTTGATGGACTGCTGTTCTGTAGCCTTAGCTCTGGCAGCCTGATATGAAGTGAGTTATCAGGTATTCATGACTTAAGATGCATGAGGAAACTCATCCAAGTTACATCGCTACCTGTCTTTCTATTAGAGCCTAGGATGGTAGGACCCAAGACAAGTAAGTTAGGACAATGTGCTGGTATGTATTTACCAAAGCTGGAAAGTGTTAGTAGTAATAGCTTTGAGGATTCTTTGTAAAGGATTGATAGAAAATTTCTGTGTCACTTGAAAGCCTCATTGAAAAGGGTGATGTTGCCCACTGAAACGTTGTCGGCAATAAACAACTAGCCTGATTGATTGACTTACAAGTACATCTTTGCCTTAGCCAGCTGATACAAAGCATTCCCTCACTATGCAGGCGCTGTGCAAACCACTCTTCAAATGAACGAATGAGAGGAGAAGCATGAATGGTTTGAAGACTGGTTGTCATGACATGTGAAGAAAGACTGGAAGAGTTAGTTACTGTTGACAGCGTGTAAGATGCTGTAAACAGGAGAGGAATAAGGGTAAGATGTAATAGATTTTAAGTGAGTAAAACAGGCTATTAAAAAAGCTTTCTAGTAGGTAAAGACAATTAAACATTAGAATAGACTGCATAGGGATGCCTTAGAGTATTGTTTGAACACAATTTGCACAAAACATCAAAATTGTCTTAACTAATCCTATGCTGAAGCAGAGAGGAAGGCTAATTAAGCAGGTGAGACTTTCCAGCTCTGCTTTTCATGATTCAATGCAAGAGGTTTTTTTTACATGGGTATAGGTCAGACTTATAAAATATATATTCACATTGTATTATGATCATTGATATTTGAAAATGCTAATGGCAAATGCTTTCTCACTTAGGTTATTTTCAAAGTATGAACAGCAACCTTGCAAAACTTTTCAGCCTGGAGAAGAGAAGGCTGCGGGGAGACCTTATGGCGGCCTTTCAGTACTTAAAGGGGGCCTATAGGAAAGATGGGGACAGTCTTTTTAGTAAAGCCTGTTGTGACAGGACAAGGACTAATGGTTTTAAACTAAAGGAGGGTAGATTTAGGCTAGATATAAGGAAGAAATTTTTTACAATGAGGGTAGTGAAGCACTGGAACAGGTTGCCCAGAGAGGTAGTGGAGGCCCCATCCCTGGAAACATTCAAGGTCAGGTTGGACGGGGCTCTGAGCAACCTGATCTAGTTGATGATGTCCCTGCTCACTGCAGGGGGGTTGGACTAGATGACCTCTAAAGGTCCCTTCCAACCCATAGCATTCTATGATTCTATGAAAACTGGTACACACAGAAATTACTGGTCTCAGTAAAAGTGAGAACTGTGGTCTTAAAATATGGCTGCAAATACATACAGGATAATCACTAGTCTCAGCACTGGCATAGAGCATTTCTAGTTTCAAAACAGCATACCTTGCATGACAGCAAATTAGGTTTCAATGGATCAAATTTAACTCTCATCTTTATATGCCAATTATTCTAGTCTTTGGCCTATTGTGGTTTATAGTTAACAAATTTGACTGAATTGAAAAGAAAGCATACCTGCATATCTTCATCAGTTGATGCATTAAATCTGTCTCTTGGTTGTGGAATGGGAGGAAATAGGCTTTTGAAACTGCAATACCTTTGGGTAGAAAATGGGATTGTGAAGAAATTAAAAATACTGGTAATATAACTGACACAAACATTTTGTGTTGTACCTTAAGGACATTTTTTTACTTTCAAGATTGAATAGCTATTGCTCTACGAATCACTAAGTGAGAAGGAAAATATTTTGAGTGTAGACTGGTGGATAACTATCTTATCACTTGGGTAACTAAAATTTATTTTGTGATGAGAGTCACAGTAAATACTTTATTAAACAATGACTTTCAATAAATCACATGACATAACTTGCTTCCACCACTAAGTGAGAAGTTCTTTACTTTCATCAAAATAATGACATGTTCATTTGTCCTCGTACAGTACCTCTTGTCTGGTACTGTATGAAGCCAGTGGCTTCAAAGCAATGTGGATGTTAAATGCTTAAAAGTAAGAACAGAAATGTTTTTGCAGGATCTAGTGGAATCAATCACTTACTAACTTCAACATCCTTTCCCCTTTTTTCACCTGTAGTGATTTTGCATGTTGAAGTGGCATCCACGACAATACCGGTAATAATACTTTATGACATTAATAATAAAATTATTTAAGTTTGTAGGCAGGAAGGTAGGAGATAGGAGGAATATGTTTCATAGAAATAATACTATATCAATAGTTTCTACATCAATAAGGCTGATTTACCTTTTGAAAAGACAATATTGGAGCAGTGTCACTGAGATTGTTCCAAGTGCTATCAGAAATAAAATCACAAAAATAAAGTAATCTCTCCCTCGGCCTGAAACATCCAAGACAGAGAAGTATCTTAGCATGCCAAAAAGCTACCTTTGTGACTGTCAATAATGAATGCAAATTTTGCCCAAGTTTTCGAATAATCTGAAGGACTTCAATTTGACTTCTTACAGAACCTTGTCAAAAAGTTCAGGTATGCTTGATGCATTTTAAACCATTTCAAACATTTAAAATGTAGAGAATTAAAAAAAAAATCCAGAAAAGGAGAAGGAGAAACAGTGTCACAATGAAAAAGATAGTAAAAGCGGTGGAACTGTAAAAAGAGTGTTGAGGAAGGGTGAAAAAGAAGACGCAGGAGGAAGAGGATGACATTCATGGCAAAAACTTAAAGGACTGAAGGGGTAGCCTTAGCACTCTGGACTGAAGACAAGAGTGGATCTTTCTCGGTCTGTTCCTGTAGCCCTGGCATCTGAGAAACTGCTGCCTCCACAATCCCAACTAATCAAAGGCTGGTATCAGCCTCTGTTGCCATAGTACTTAAGCATCTCATCCACATTAATAATTTCCACCCGGTTCCTTCCATGCCATTGGGTAAGAATTAAGATTTTATTTGTATCTGTGAGTGTGAGGGAGAAAGGGATGCAAACATGGTAATACTGGGAAAAAAAATAAAAAATTATGTTACAATAATATTTCACAGTCTTACCAAACTTGATGGGTTCACTCCATTCCCCCCAGTTTGAGCTTACAAGACAGTTTTTTCCATGTGCTCTGATTTTCAGAATGTATCTTTTTCTCTCATTGTAATTTTGGAATTCGTATGTGTTGTTCCTCACCTAAAATCAAAGCAATCAGACTGTGCATTTTACCCCATAGGCAAATATTAATAAAATTTGGTGTATAGTTTCTTCATACAGTTTCTATAAAAGACTAATTTGTCAGATTTTGTAAGTATGTAGTACTTAAATGTTCTTCTCCACAAATTTAAAACCGTGATGAATTAGTTCATCCTGCCACCAAATCTTTCTGTTTTTTGAAGTTTAAAGTTGGATTTTGAAGTTTATTTGGTTGTTAATTTAATTTTGTTTATTATGCTTTAAGGACACTTTTTTCCTTGTCCTTGTTTATGGATCCTAAAAAACCCAGAAGGACAGAAAGCTGAAAGTGGAGAAACACCCTGTAAATTTACCTTGCAACCTTTACGGGGATGATTCATGCCAATATTCCCTGGATGGTGTCTGTCTTTGCTAAACAGACTTAATGTTTTTGAGATAATCCAATAACAGATTTGTATCATCTGGCCTCATGATACTTTATACAAAGTGGAATCTGCCAAGCCTAAAATGCTTCCAGGGCTGAAAGGACCACTCATTTGTCAGGGGAAGATCGACAGTGTGTATTGTAATCCCAATTAACTTTCACAGGTTTTGAAGATCTCGGCGTTCCCTCTGTCTAGCTGTCCTGAACCGCAGTGGTATTTTTCCACAAACATATACAAGAAAGACAATTTTTCCCATTTGTGTTAAGCAAAATGTCACACCTGTCTTAATCAAAATCTATTTGTGTGATAAATGGAAAGTATGAAGTTTTGTGAAATTCATGGAAAATTTTGCCTAGTGTAAGCTACCCCATCAAAAAGGGATATATTAAGCAGTTTCCACGTAAAGATACCACAGGGACATATCCTTCTGCATTGTTATTGCTATATTGATACGAAAACTATAATTCTAGAAGTAACTATGTTCTATATAATGGTATTTATATGCTTAAGTGGGCAAAAGCACAAATTTATATAGGACAAGAACACTTACTTTTGCACAATGATCCTTTGTCTTTTCTTTGGGGTCATCCTGCAAACCAAAGACAAATCTTCATTTTTGTCATTTTCATGTCAAATAATCAAATATTTTTCCCTCTTTTGTTCTCATTTTCTTGCTTGTAAAGATCCTAAGTAATTTTAAACTAAAAAAAACAATTAGATATTCTGCTCCAGTAATGTCCCAGAATATAGCACTTCATTCAGAGTTTTGGCTTCCTCCATGTCATTTTAGAAAAGGAAGGAACCATGAATTATTTATCACTGGTTGTAAGAAGCTGTATTTACCTCTAAGGGCATATTTACACTGTGCATTCTCATCCAGCAGAAGTACATTCAAATTACGTAAGCAATCAAATCATTCTCCAAACAGAGCAGATCTGGAAGCTGTGTTTTCTCAAGAGTTTGATAACATGGGGCATAAAACTGATGTGAACAGCAAATTTGCCCTCCTTCCAGTCAAAGTCTCTGTTAGACATCTGAGTCATCCATACTCAGGGGCTTTCCCCAAAGTACTGTGAAGAGCTACTTACACATTCCATACAATAAAAATTTGATTAACTAGAATCACACACTGACCTGGATCAAAGAACCTGAAAATTTTGAAAAAAGGATAGGTTCAAAAATGAGCGAACAAAATCAACAGCAGTGATTTTAGCAAGGATCCCAGAAAACACTGAAAAGCTGAGGTCCTGGAAACATCTATCACATGTAATGTCAGAAGGATAGCTGGCGTTATGGAAAAGTCAGAAAGATGTTATTGGAAGGAATGTCTCATTTCAGAAAATACACCTGCCATGCATGTTGTGGTATAAAGTAGACTAGTATTTCCCCATTACTTATTGTCAGCTGAGGTCTTTCAACTTAGGACATGATGGAAGTCATCAGCCTTTGCTGTGAACAGGGAGGGTGTGACTGAGTTGCCTAAACTTAGATCTATAGTGCCATTTTAGCTGCTACGGGGGTCTCCTGCCTTGCCTCTGATGGCCCCTTATCTGCCATCTCCATGTTAGGTACCTCTGGTACCTCCAGTACCTATAGTACCTTAAGGGGCATGAGGCACCTACTGCGCAGCTGCATGGAGCCCGGGATGTGCATTGGCTGTTATGGGATATCTGTGCTCCTTTGCAGAAACCTACATTAAGGTGTCTCAGTCTGTGAGATGAATGTCACACCCATGTGTAAGAATCTGCTGAACCCCACCCATTCTGACTGCAGCACAGGAAAGAAGAGGTAACGTGTATTTCTTTAAAAGAAACATTCTGATAAAGTTGCTTTAGTCCTATGTTGTAACCTGTATCTTTATGTAAAATATTCCAAGTATTTCACACAAGACCTTACTGTCAAATTATACCACCCAGCTGGAAAGCTACATGTATTGCAATTGCTCCTTGAAATAGCTACCAAGGTAGATACCATTAATGCATGCAAGATACAAAATCCAGACAATCCAAACAGCATGCAAGCTGCAGGCCTTGTTTTGAATGAATGAATGAATGAGTTTTAATGATGTATTGCTTTATCGCAGTTGTATATTTATGTTAAACCCTTAGCTGATCTTTCCTGTAATGGTCTTGTGTTACAAATGCCTGAGGAATTGCCACTACAGTAAGCTTCTGAGCTGTGGCTGGGAAATAGGGTAGGTAGGGAGTCCTAATTTGTCACGGCGCAGATGTTGTCCACGTGTGGAAATCACATAATGGCGAAACAGGTATTCCAGGGATGGGAAGGAAGAGTGCTATCTCTTGCCTCCTTGTCAAATTCATGGGCTCAAATAATTTTCACGCCCTTTGTCCTTAGGGGTGTTAAAATCAGGTCCTTTAGGCACTGAGATTTGTGGAGGAGGATTTGATACCTCAGCCTCTCTGCTCCGTTGTACTTGGTGGAAACCAGACATACCTCAGCCAAGGTAAAATGACACACTCTGTGTCGTCCTGCACTTTTCCTGTGGTCACTATGGTAAATTGGTAGTGCTCTGCGTATAGCATAGGAGAAATCCCAGCTCACTTTTGGTACATACATGTTTACATCTGAGACAGCCATCTTAGGTTCCTCTTTTATAGCTAGTGGAAAGAAAGAAGGACTTTAAGGACATGATTTGTCTGTCATCCACCTTGGAAGGAGATGAGTAACACCGCATCTGACTACAAAGAGAGTAGAGGGTAACTCACTGAAAAGCAAACACATCCATTGCCGACGTCTAACCTGGGCCTGTGTGAACTTTCCCCTAAGCTGCTGGTATCTAATTTTTCAGAAGAGTGGTTTCTATTTCAGCACTGGTTTCAAAACATAAGTTTTGGCGGACACTAGGTAGACAGGCGGGGGTCAGGTTGGCTCAACCAGGCTCCAGGGGAAGGACAGCATCTGAGGGAAGGCTGCCAAAGGACAACAGACAGCAGGTGAGGTGGCAGAGGAGAGGTGTGGAGGCTGAGGGGGGCAAAACAGTCCCACATATTGAAATTGAGGGGCAGCTGTGAGCTTTCCAGCATCTGCAAAATGCCGTCAGGGTGGCTGAAGCCAAGCTGTCCTGGGGAGGAGGGTGAGCATAAGGGGCCCTGGCCTGGGCTGGAGGCTGTTGCCCAGGCAGTGCCCCCTCACTGCAGATCATAGAATCATAGAATGCTTTGGGTTGGAAGGGACCTTTAGAGGTCATCTAGCCCAACCCCCCTGCAGTAAGCAGGGACATCTTCAACTAGATCAGGTTGCTCAGAGCCCCGTCCAACCTGACCTTGAATGTTTCCAGGGATGGGGCCTCCACTACATCTCTGGGCAACCTGTTCCAGTGCTTCACCACCCTCATTGTTAAACATTTCTTCCTTATATCTAGCCTAAATCTACCCTCCTTTAGTTTAAAACCATTACCCCTTGTCCTGTCACTACAGACCTTGCTAAAAAGACTGTCCCCATCTTTCCTGTAGGTCCCCTTTAAGTACTGAAAGGCCGCAAGAAGGTCTCCCCGCAGCCTTCTCTTCTCCAGGCTGAACAACCCCAACTCCCTCAGCCTGTCCTCGTAGGAGAGGTGCTCCAGCCCTCGGATCATTTTTGTGGCCCTCCTCTGGACCTGCTCCAACAGCTCCATGTCCTTCTTGTGCTGAGGGCTCAGAGCTGGACGCAGTACTCCAGGTGGGGTCTCACCAGAGCCGAGTAGAGGGGCAGAATCACCTCCCTCGACCTGCTGGCCACGCTTCTTTGGATGCAGCCCAGGATACAGTTGGCCTTCTGGGCTGCAAGCGCACACTGTTGGCTCATGTCCAGCTTTTCATCCATCACTACCCCCAAGTCCTTCTCCACAGGGCTGCTCTCAATCCCCTCATCCTGTATTGATATCGGGGGTTGCCCTGACCCAAGTGCAGGACCTTGCACTTGGCCTTGTTGAACCTCATGAGGTTCACACAGGCCCACCTCTCCAGCCTGTCCAGGCTGCCATCACACAGTCATCTCCTATGAGACGTGTTCATGCAGGAGAGCATCTCAGGTGCTCTTCAGTCTTTGGGCAGAGACCCCTCATAGCATTTCTCTGTTCTCCTCTGTTTTTCTGCTTTGCACCTCTCGTTAGTTTGAAATAAGGTCATGAGCGGTGGGATGTGAGACCAGCAGGGCTGGAGCAGAAGGACACCACAGCTTATGAGAGAGAAGTTAATAAATAAAGAGAAGTTTGCACATTATAGATATGCATGTACATAGGTATGGTGCCAAATACAAACAAAGAAATTGTTTTTACCTTATTTTGTATGCTAATTTCATACTCAAAACACTTTGCTCTTTTCACATGATTTGTACGGGGTGGTTGCCATGTAATTATGCAACTTGCTGGATGTCTAGTACAATTGACAGTGACGTTTAATGGAGGAGTGAGTATTTCTGGAAAGAAATGAAATAATTAATGTAGACGTGGTCAGTAATCAGCTACAACTCGTGTTCATAGCAAAACACATGTGAAGTTGAAGCAAATGGTGTAGAGCTGTGTGCTACTGGTGTTAACAAATGTTATCTGGTAAACAGGAGTAAAATACAGTAGCAAACCTTGGGAATATAGCACTTCAGTTGTTGGACATCTGAAGTAACTGAAGTTTATGTAAAAAAACTATGAAGAATTTTGCATAATTCAGTAGTGCAATCAGCACAGTGCCATTTTCTTCTATATCTAAATTTCACATTGACAATGTAAGTCTCCATAGGAAAAAAGTTGGAGGTTTTTGTGCATATGGTAGAATTCAGCTGGAAGACAAGGTCATCAGAATTTGAGTGCCTACGATATAGTTGACTAGATGTGACCTAAGTGACTGCTACAGTCAGCGGACACCTCATCAGTAGTGCCCACGATGTCTGCAGAGCTGTTTGGCATACCATGGCACAGAGCATGCTCTGGGCTTTACAGCCGCATCAGCTGCAGGCAGGAGTCAGTCTCACACTGTGCATTTCAGACCACATAGGATGCCCAGGAGGACCCTGGTCTCTCACAGGTCCTGGGCCACATCTGCAAGCCTTGTGGATGCCTCAAGTGTCTGAGGGTGTCTCAAATGGCACTAGAGGCATGTTTTTAGGCAAGTGAATCCTGTCCCAGATCTCTATAGGAGCTTAAACGCATGGCTCGCACATAGGTACCCAATATTTAACTAATGCAGTCTTAATTTGCAAGTTGAACCCTCCCTCTGGTTTTAGGACACGTAGCTCTGGTGGCTCTCAGAGGGGTATGGAATTAAGGGATGGCAAAATGAGCCCATCAGAAAGGTGGCCTTGAAAGTCTAACTATTGCATTTCATCACTTGGATTCCATAGATATGTTCACACAACTTCTCCGAGCTGTTATTTCAGGCTGCCTCTGCCTTTGCTTGTTTTAGTTAGTTTTTGGAACTATATTCTGTGAGCTATCAGGAGCGAAGTCTGTCCTGCAGTGCAGGATCGTGTGATGGCTACAGACTTTGTTTTATTCTTCTTTTTAGAAAAAAAAAAATCCCCACTTCGTTATTTTATAAAACAGTAATAAAATAAAAATGTTCGCTTACTTACCAATTTCATACAGTTGAATGTACTCATCATAGAACTGGATCAGGGAGTCTTTGCTAGACCCGTTCACAAGGAAGTAAGCTAATTCATCCTCTATCCTCACATTTTTGAATCTACATCCCGTGTTTCTGCCATTTTCATCTTTAATGTAAAGCTCACATTCCATCTCACTGTCATCTCTGTATATAGCAAGGTATTTTAGTTAAACGCAGGCAGTGTGACATTTCAAATGAGAATTCAGACTTCCCTAGACTCCAGCAGACCTACTTACCTTGAGTTCTGCCAGTAGAGAAAATATTGGGTATCTCCTGGAGCATCCCTGCCTGCCTGCCAAGTGCAGTTCATGAGGGAAACGTTGTAAATCACACAGGAGAAATTTTCAATGGCCGATCCATTCATGCCTGCAAACACAGGAGTAGCTGCGATGAGGAAAAACTGTGTGACTGCTCCAAGCTGGAGGATCTCGGCACACGCTTAGATATGTTAGACACCTGCAACTCCAGCTGGTTATTGCTTGGGTTAGGAATGACAACTGACAGAAAGTTGGACTCTCACTCTATTTTGACTGCCTCTGAACTGTGAAACCTGGGAGCGAGTAGAGCATTCACACAGGTAAAGGAAGGCACATTGCCTTTTATCATCATCCTTGATCCTACAGAAAGAAGTATTTCTCCTTTTGCAATTAATGCCCAGGAATCCACTCCTGAATTGTTTACACACAGCATTTATAAAGCTGGGACTTTTAAAAGTAAAGTGGGGCTTTTTCTGCCCACTGGTCAAATAGCTGCCTAGCTAGAGCTTTCCACCCTGATGTGGGTGACAGCAACTTGATCTCTTCCTTTTCTGGAGCACATTAAGTGGGAACCTCGTTTCTTTGGAAGCTCCCTCGTGGCTGGGCTGTGCAGGCATGCTCAGACTCCTTCTCTCTTCTCCTTCAGCCAATTTTCTGCTTCTTTCTGTGGCATGCCCCAACTTCAGTGAAAGGGTGGAAGCTTCCTCTCCTGCTGCCTCCAACCCCCTCCAGCACCCAGTATTGAGGGCACCCTTGTGGAAGTAGGGTGGGATTCCTCTGGGGATCCTGCATGCTTGGAGGCTAGGACCAGCTGGGGAGGAACACCAAAAGCAGGACGTTTTAGGAGGCAGTGTGTCCTGGCTTGCATTTTGAAGGTCACCGTGAGAGTGTTTCCTCTGTCAAGTCCCCAGGAAGAGATGAGTAGGGAATACTTTCTCTGCTCAGATATGAGCAAACTGCTAATTTCATCACCTCTGTCAAGTCTGAAATACCACAGTTATGTGCAACTGCAGGAGCAGTGGCGACGGGGCAATTTTAGCAGAGAACTCTGAGTTCAGAAGGAAGGGGGAAAAGGGCCGTAAAAACTTCAGGTTTGGAATTACAAACCCAGGATCTGTCTAAATCCCACTGTGATTAACTCCCACGTGGGGTAGGCTCAGAATATCTTTGTAAACAGTTGCCTCAGCTCAATGGGTGCACAGCAGCCGAGGGAACCTGCGTGTGTGTGTGTGCATGCACGTGCATGTGCACGCCGGAGCCACATTAGGAGATTGCTATATTCAGTTTGCCCCTAGCTGCTTATCACCAGCATTTCCTTTCCTCTCCTCCTCCCATTTTATGGGTTTCGCTGATCCCAAGACTGTGCCTTTAGCTAGCTCTGTGGTCTGGCTCCTGGCAAATTCACCAACAGCCCAGCAGAAAAACATTTAATAAAGAAATGGGTGCTAACATCTTAATTTGTAACAGCCAGAACAGTTATTTGAATCCACCCTTAAACCACTGTAATTTAGTGGCATTTGGAGCCCTAGTATGAAAGAGAATAATGCAGTTACTGATACATTTGTAGTACTGCATCTCTTGCAGAATTGTGGAAACATTCATTACAGAGCAAATAATTTTAGCAGATCTGCAAAAAGCATTGTTAATAGAAAATAAAGCAGTTATCTACTGTATAAAGAATTGTTTTCTAAGGCAATGTTTACCTTTTAAAGATTACAAATGGAGAAAACCTTACCCAGACCATAGACATTACCTCCAGGGGTAAAGGCGCAGTTTTTTGAGATGTTTGTGTTTGGCACTTCAATGATAAAGCGTATCCCTTTGTGCAGAGGCATGTTTTTGTCCACTGGAATCCTGCATAGTGGACTATTCACCTGAAAAAGAACATGTTGATGTTTTATGTCTCTGTTTTTCCTCTGCTGATGTTAGATGATGCTGGCTATGGAAGTGCAACTCAGAAACTCAGTTGGTAGGGCCAAAATCTTGCATGTATATGTATGCAGTTTAGGTTCAAGAACTAACTCCCTCCTTTACCACTTGAGGGTGATGTAGAATGGAGCTGAGTGATCAAAAGCATAACTACACAAAAAGCTTTGTAGCTCAGGAGTTGGATGCTACACTAGTGTGCAACTATTAGAGAAGGCTAATAGTACCCCAGTGGCATAACAGAAGATGGTTAATAAATGGGGGAACCACAATGGAATTTAATCAAAGGATTAAGCAAAATAGAAGTCCTTGTCTGACCTCCCCAGGGGTCAGAAAGGTGTCTATGGCATTATACTTATGATCTTCAATAAAGATGTGATGTGTTTTTGTAATATGTATTTATAATTAAGGCATCTGCTTTGCTAGGCTAAATAAGCCATCTCTATCTGTCTGTCAAGCTTCCTACTTTTCTCTTTGGATACTTATAAAATAACCTGTGCTACAGGCATGATCCAATTTACTGGGAAACAAGTGAAGAACTTGAGATAATGAAAATCCATGGCCGTGTTTGGGGAATTAACTTTTTATTTAAATGGTCTCTTGCTCTGTCTCTCTAAATTCTCTTCGTCTCAGAGCCCCTTTTTTCAGCAGCTACAACCCTATTCATGATGCAGCGTAGGTACAGTTCAGGCTACTGCCTCCTTTCCACTTTGGTGCCAGAACTTCAGTTCTGTGATATGCACGGGATGCTCCTCCTGCAGCAAATGCACCCTTGCATTGGTGACAGCTTTCCACAGCCCCTGACAGATAAAGCTGTAGACTGCAAACAATCACTGATCAGATTTTACCTGCAATGGATTCATTTTTTCAAAGTAAGTGAAATTGTTAAAAGGTAAAGAAAAAGGTGCAATTATTTATCTCAACAAATAGCAAATTTACCTCTTTCAGTATACTTCCCATGTCTTTGTCCTTGATGGTACATTGGTACTTAGAGAAATTCTTGCTGCTCTCCCAGGACAGTTCCATTTTTCTCCAATTCATTTCCACATTCGTAATAGGTGATTTTTGTGCTTCTGCTGAAAGTGTTACAGACTAAGTTCAGTAAGGATATGCTATTGTTTATGTTGAATGCAGAGGATAGTATCTGTCAGGCTTAAGATGACAATTGCCAGATTAATTGCAAATCTCTCTGATAAATGAAGAATTAAGCCCTGTTTCTCAGATTATATCTGTTAAAAACATACTTACACCCCATACACTGGATTTCAGCATGCAGGGGATGAAATAGCATCATACTCCACCAAATCATGTAAATGAGTCCGAGAATGTCAAACATCTTTTATTCTCTGGAAAGAGACAATGAAGCCTTCAGGAAAAAAAAAAGAAAAGAAAAAAAAAATAAAGAAAAATGATGCCCAAGTGTACTTTGGTTTCTGCAAAGCTTCATTTTTTTTCATGGGAAGAGTCAAAGATGCTGTCTAATTCACCCCTAGAAACTATTCTTCAGAAAAGCCAAGCAGAGGGTGTACTTCAGGACTTCTGGCAGGCATCTCTTGTTTGAAAGAACCGAGTAGGCTCACTGTTGTCTATTATATCACATCGGTCTGAGATAGAGAGGCCACAGACTCTCGTTACGGTACATACACTCACTGTATTCGGTGCAGAGACCATGCCTTAGGATTACTGTTGTCTCACATGTCTATCCTAAACATACTATCAGAACGTCAGGTTTTCTTGCTTTCTGATCCTGTGAACATCACTGCAGATTTTCCTATGCAGTGTTCCAGCTTCTGCTGCAAAGTGAGCATTTAGACTGGCTTTCAACCATTTGTTGAAGGCACCTTTTGGGAAGTGGGTGGTTTGGCTTTTGGTTGTGTCAGGGTGTGGATGACTCACTTCATGAGCGCTGTGTTAAAGCCAGCATCACCACCAGGCATGTTCAGACCCTGCACCTGCTCCTGCTAGCATGTCTTAGAAGTGCATGGAAAACATCCCTGAGATCTGAACTGCCTAAGCAAAGCAGGAAGAGAAAGGTCTCAATCTGTTAGGTTTTAGCAGGAATTAACTGCTGACCTGCTTACCTTTCTTTGACTATGGCAAATCTAGTCTGTCTTGAAAAGCTTTTTCGATTTTGGGGCTGATTTCAAGATTTTATGTAGTAAGGTCTTAATAGCCCTTAAAATAATGTTTAGAGCAATGCCCTGAATCACTTCTCATTCTTTTCCTGGAGGCAAAGCTCAAAGCTGACTGCAGACAGACCTTTGGGCTTATATATGTTATCTGTCAATTTCAGTGCTATTTTCCATCACCTTTTCTTCTTTTCTTTTCTGACCACAGATCAGCTAAGAACAACTTTCCATTTAGAAAAGTACCTTAGGAGCTGGAATTTTGATGGGCCTTTCCAAAGGCCATTTGGCACTGGATAACCCTGGATTCAGCTGCTTTACTGTTGTCCTGAATATCCCAAATAGCGGCATTTATCATAAACCTGATGACACTTCCGTCAGTTCCCGACTAACCTGAATGAATTTTTCATTTTTATATGTGTTCTCTCACTTCTCACCTCTCTTTATGGAAAACTGAATATACTAAAGAATCCCAGTTGTTAGCTGTAGTTCACTATATCTCACTATTAAATAAGATACTTTTTAATGCTTTCTTTGTTATTATTTGGTTTGAGTCCAGAAATTGTTGAATCTTACTGTGGACATTGTTAAACTTTGAGGATGTCTGCTCTGTAATCAAAATATGGTGCTAGCTCATAGAATATGTCCATAATAATTTTAAACTAATATAACTATGGTGATGCACAATTGAACTTGGGCTATAAAATATACTTGAGAAGATAGAAAAAATGCTGAACCTGCTTAGAGCTATTTTAGAGAATGTGGCTCTCAAGTCTTCATGTACAGTTCAGAAGCACTGGAACAGGTTGCTCAGAGAGGTAGTGGAGGCCCCGTCCCTAGAAACCTTTAAGGTCAGGTTGGACGGGGCTCTGTGCAACCTGATCTAGTTGAAGATGTCCCTACTCACTGCAGGGGGGTTGGGCTAGATGACCTCTAAAGGTCCCTTCCAACCCAAAGCATTCTATGATTCTATGATTTGAACAAAGATTTACATAATTACAATGTACACCTTCGTTCTTGGTATTCTGGTCCTCTGCAGCTACAAATTTCTTTCTGTAAGTTGTCAACATTTTCTGGAACCTACTTCTGTCTTTGTGTGTTTTTTGGTTCAATTTCCCAAAATTAGATAGTATATGCTAATGATCCTTTTCAACAAGGATCTACAAAAGACAAGATATTTTTCAGTGTTTCTTTCCCCTCTTGACTTGCCTCCATTATGCCTTGATAATGAAACAGACCTGTTAGCATACCTGCAGATATCCTGTGTGGGATTAATTTTGATATTAAGACATCTAATAGTAACCACAAGTCAGTATTTACATAAGCACAAGTTGTTTAAGCTCCCGTTATAGTCAATGGAGATCTGGTTGAATTCCATTCACTGCTTCTGGTACATGTGAATAATTTCTCACTATGTGTTTTAAAGCCTTTGACTATTGCTATATAGAAGTCTTATTAACCTTTTTAGTATCTTCCTATTTTTCATATATTTGATTTTCTGTTTCTCTCTGCTGAGTTTATTTGATTTGGAAGTCCTTGTCCTAAAGGCATTTTTTTAAGCAGCAACCAAATCTTACACGTGGTCAGGTTTCTTTTGCCTACTTTTTTCTTTTCTTGTCTTTCACAGAGTGTGTGAATATTGTCTCTGGCGAAACAGTGTATAGACCATGTGTAGGAGGCTATGCCTCCCCTTCCAGGCTGTGTGAGTGTAGGAGAGGGTTGGCACTGCTGACTGGTTCAAGAAGGTAGTTCATGGCTGTGCTTTCATGTGTTTCACTTCTCTACCTTAAGAAACACTTGGTTCTGGCTGGGCTGGAGTTAACTTTCCCCAGAGCAGTCCATATAGTGCTGTGCTTTGTATTTGTAGCTAGAATGGTGTTGATAACACACCAACATTTTGGCTATTGCTGAGCAGTGCTCGCACAGCATCAAGGCTGTCTCACCAATCTCCCACCCAAAGGCCCATAGGCTGGGGGTGGTCATAGCTGGGGCAGCTGTCCCAAACTGACAAAAGGGATATTCCAGACCATATGAGGTCATGCTCAGCAATAAAAGCTGAATGCAATAAAAGCTAGGACCTCAAGAGAACTTCAAGACGTGCAGAAAGATTACAGCTGCCAGCCAGGGGAACGGATTGCTGCCTGGCTCCTCCAGTGCTGGGATAGTGGTCCAACAGTCAGGAATTAGAAGACAAGGAAGCCCAACAGCTGGGATCCCTCACTAGGGACCGGGGAATTAACAGAGGAATTGGAAAAGAGGCAACAATCTGCAGTCTCTGGAGGTGGCTCCTGTCAAGCGTGATGGTAAGATACCCATATAAGGGAGATCTTGTGAATTACCAAGAGAAGTGGACTACCACTGAGGAAGGCATCCAGCACCTGAGAGAACTGGAAGTCATCTACAGTGACCTGGATGACAACCAGGTCTCCAAAGATCTTAATGACATCCTGTGCATGTGGGCCATGTGGAGGAAGGTGGTCCAAAATGCACCAGCATGATATTCCAACAGCTTGGCGATGATGTATTGCCCAGATTTGGATACATCAGCTGTGGAGAGAGCATCTTCCTGGCTTAAAAATATTGAAGAAAATCTTTCTCCCTCCTTGTCCCCATGGGCCAGTGCCTGGGCTCTCAGGGACACCCCATGGAGTCAGTTGCCTCTGGCCCTGGTCAGAGGGAAAGGGAGCCCCAGGCACACGCCACGTGGCACTTTCTGGTCCTTCCTGCATGACAAGGAAGAGGACATGAGGAAGTGGGATGGTGAGCCCACTTTTAAACTGGAAGCCAGCTGAGGGGGAAGGCAGCTGCTAAGAAGGGGCCACCCAAGAAGTCTGTCAGCTTATTTGCTGTTGAGACGGAAGAAGGCGATCAGCAATCCTCCAGACTCAGAAGGACTGAAATTGCTTCCCTTGATTCTGGTGAAGGAACTTCTGGTCTGGCACTATAAAGGTCAGACAGTGAATACTCCAACCAGTAACAGAGGGTCCCTACCTTTGACCAGGAGGAGGAAAGGGATGACTGGGTTTATTGGACTGTGTGGATTCGATGGCCTGACACATCAGATCCACAGAAGTACCATCATACAGTATACCCTCATGCCATCAGGATATAAGGGCACAGAATCCATCTGGATTTCTGGAGTGACAGAGGTATCCCAACTGGTCTGTACTGGAGGCTGAGGTGAGCTTAGCAGGGTCAAGTGGCAACAGCACCCTACTGTTACCAGCCCGGAGGCCCTGTGTATCCTTGGCATAGACTACCTCAGGAAAGGGTACTTCGAGGACCCAAAAGGGTACAGATGGGCTTTTGGTGTCACCACCGTGAATACAGAAAATGTTAAACTGCTGTCTACCTTACATGGCCTCTTGGGTGATCCCTCCATTGTGGGTTTGCTGCGGCTTGAAGAACAGCATGTGCCAGTTGCTACTCTGATGGTGCACCAGAGGTAATATCACACCAATCCAGACTCCCCGGTTCGCATCTATAGCTGACTCATCAACTGGACAACCAAGGAGTGACCAGCAAGACTCACTCACCCTTTATAGACCCACATGGACAGTGCAAAAATGATGGAGGGTAGAGGTTAACACTGGCCTATTATGGCCTGAATAAAGTCATGCCACCACTGAGTGCTGCCATACCAGACATGTTGGAACTCCAATATGAACTGGAGTTAAAGGCAGCCAAGTGGTATGCTACAATTGATACTGTCAATGCGTTTTTCACAATTCCTTAGGCAGAGAAGTGCAGGCCAGTTTGCTTTCACATGGAGGGGTGTCCAATACACCTGGAATGAACTGCATATTCCAGGTTGTAGTCAGCTTGTGAGCCCTCTCTATCAAGTGACCTGAAAGAAGAACTATTTTGAGTGGGACCTTTAGCAACAGCAAACCTTTGAGCACATCAAACAGAAGACAGCTTGTGTGGTAGCTGTTGGGCCAGCCTGTACAGGACCAGCTGTGCAAAATGTGTTCTACACCGCAGCTGGGGAGTATGGTGTCACCTGGAGCCATTGGCAGAAAACACCAGGTGAAACTCAATGTTGACCTCTAGGGTTTTGGAGCTGGGGGTATCAAGGACCAGAAGCCCACTACACCCTGACTAAAAAAGAGATCCTAGAAGCATATGAGGGGGTTTGAGCTGCTTCAGAGGTTGATGGTACAGAAGCACAGCTCCTCTTGGCATCACGATTGCCTGTACTACACTGGATGTTTAAAAGACACAATCCCTCTATGCATCACGCAACCGATGCAACATGGAGTAAGTGGCTAACGTTGATCACGCAATGGGCTCAAATGGAGAACACCAACCACCTAGGAATTCTGGAAGAGTTCATGGACTGGCCAGAAGGCAGAGATTTTGGAGCATTGCCTGAGGAGGTGAGTCGTGCCCCAGAGCCACCACCACATAGTAAGTTATCAGAAGATGAAAGGCCTTATGCTCTGTTTACCAATGGATCCTATTGTGTTGTAGGAAACCATCAGAAGTAGAAAGCTGCTGCGTGGAGTCCCACACAACAAGTCATTGAAAGAGAAGCCGAGTCAAGTCAGTTTGCAGAAGTGAAAGCCATCCAACTGGCCCTAGAGATTGCTGAACAAGAAAAGTGGCCACTATGCTGGGGGCGGGGGCAAGCAGTACAAGGGGATATGCAACCGTCACACAGTAAATACTATCAAAACTTTCTACTACAGCTCTAATCCTCAAATGTAGCTTGCTTCTTGGTTTCTCCCATGTTACAGTTTTAATACAAGCAGGGGAGACTGGCTCCCTCTCCTTCCTAGATCATTTATTAAAACCTCATCAGTCCTTATCAGTCAGGCTACACAAACACAGGTAAAGTTAAAGAAATCTCACACAAAGATTAGAATAGAATAGAATAGAATAGAATAGAATAGAATAGAATAGAATAGAATGCTTTGGGTTGGAAGGGACCTTTAGAGGTCATCTAGTCCAACTCCCCTGCAGTGAGTAGGGACATCTTCAACTAGATCAGGTTGCTCAGAGCCCCATCCAACCTGACCTTAAAGGTTTCTAGGGATGGGACCTCCACTACCTCTCTGGGCAACGCATTCCAGTGTTTCACCACCCTCATTGTAAAAAATGTCTTCCTTATATCTAGCCTAAATTTCCCCTCCTTTAGTTTAAAACCATTACTCCTTCTCCTGTCACAACAGGCCTTGCTAAAAAGACTGTCCCCATCTTTCCTATAGGCCCCCTTTAAGTACTGAAAGGCCGCAAGAAGGTCTCCCCGCAGCCTTCTCTTCTCCAGGCTGAACAACCCCAACTCTCTCAGCCTGTCCTCCTAGGAGAGGTGCTCCAGCCCTTTGATCATTTTTATGGCCCTCTTCTGGACCCGCTCCAACAGCTCCATGTCCTTCTTGTGCTGAGGGCTCCAGAGCTGGACGCAGTACTCCAGGTGGGGTCTCACCAGAGCCAAGTAGAGGGGCAGAATCCCCTCCCTCGACCTGCTGGCCACGCTTCTTTGGATGCAGCCCAGGATACGGGTGGCCTTCTGGGCTGCAAGCGCACATTGTTGGCTCATGTCCAGCTTTTCATCCA
>VYZW01036170.1:2841-12897 GCA_013401315.1 Balaeniceps rex
AAAGTCAGACCATCTTTCCACTTCTGCACCAGGAAAGTCACGTTAGCAGACATATTGTATGATCAGCATGGATCGTACAATACCAGTCACACCCTTGGTTTATAATACGATTTTATTTTGGTCCAGGTGTCCTGCTTACTGCAAGCTTCCCTTGTCACTCTATACAAATTATTCAAATTCCCGTAACTTTGACAGGAATTAGGTGCCTACGAGGCACCTCCAGGAAGACCTAGGAGGCTTTTTACTTCTCTGACAGATTCTTTATGTCATCTCTGGCTTGGGAGTTTGCAGGGATAACGACATCAAAGACTAAGACTATGAGAGCAAAATAAAGACTTTAGTATTACAACATTGAGTGATGCTGTACTATGTCAATAATAACGAGACAGTTCTTGAGATGGCACTTTCGTTTGTATGTTTCCCATCTAAGATTAAAAAAGTGGTGAGGGCATTTCTTACTTAGGACCATGAGACACTTAAAAGGCAACAAAAAACAGGCAAAGGAGATGAGGGTGCCTTTCTCATACATTTCTGCTAAACACAAGGAGGAACCAATTTTTCCCTCTACTACTACTCTTTTCTATGTAGTAAATGCTTGCCAGAATTTACTTCTGTAGGTGATAGATGTTCTCCACAAACACCAGATGTCGTGGCTTAAGGAAACAAACATAGATGATGGTGGTGGGTGGGAGGGGGATTGAAGGGTTGAGGAGGGGAACAACTGGGAAAGAGCTATGGGAAAATATGGCGGGGTTTGTTTTGTTTCATTTTCCAGGAGGTTACATGGAAACAGAGGCAGCAGCTCAGGAGTCTCTGGGATTAAGCAAACTTGGAACCCAAGCAGAAAAGGACCGAAGACTAAAGAAAAAGTGAGTACCTTTTTCATGTGACTTTCCTGGGCTCAAACTTGATTCAAATGTCAGGTTTTGTGTTGGTTTTATGCAGACATGTAATGAGAAGCAAGACCGTCTACTATGGCAGTTTACCACTTAGCGTGTTTTTTTCCAGTGTAAAACTTTTTAAAGCTGCTTATAAAATATAGGGGGAAATATTTAGAGTCTGTTAATTGTACAATAGTGTTTCATTTGTGAAAGAACATAGGTTTATGAGAAAGACACATTTTCTATTTCACAATGTCATTAACTCTGTGCCATTTGCCTTTCGTGCAATTCTTGAAAATAGGCAGACATTTAATGACTCACTACATAGATTTTTCAGAAGGGAAAAAAAGATTTTTTGCATCATCTATTGAACACGTGATTATTTCTGTCTATAGAAGTCAAAGGCTCCCCATAAATGCTAGCAGCTTCACTTTCTTTTTGCCTGTCAGCAAACGGCAACCTAGCTTTTTGTTTGCATAAATTATATAATAATTTAATGCTGTCTTTGGTGCGCCTCCTTGTAAAACCAGTACACTGACTCATAGCAGCTGCCAGGAGCTAAGGAGAACTATTAAAATAAAGATACAAACATAGAAGAAACCTCTTGGCAGCATCACAGTTCGAGTGTAATTAGAGGGTGTCAGAGAAAAAAGATGGTACTTAAAAATGACTTTGCAAATTCATTCTGTAAACAAACAGGTTTATTTTTCATCCATAACCATTAACTTTAGTGCTATTATTTGGATTCTGAAAGCCTCATTTTTAAAATTTGTAGGGTTTTCAGGTTTCTTTCAGTCTTTTAATGTTCCTTTGCAAAGTTTCAAGAGAATTTGCAATTCTAATCCAAAGAATCTAGGGATAATGTTTCAGCTTCTCTTTAAATTTATATGTAGAATATTTTTAATCACTACTTTCATATCAAGCTCCTGATGAAACATAACTTGAAACGTACACATCCATGTAATGTACGAACGTAAGCGTTCCATTTAAATCAGCCTCAATTTAGCAATTAAAGATAGAGAAGCAGTCATTGTACTAGCTCAGAGAGAAACATTTTAAATTCAATTAAGAAACACACAATAACATCCATAGGGATATTGCAGTTGATGAGTCTTGTCCATATATTTCTTATCTATACATTTTTATCACTCATGAGTATATTACTATGCTTTTTTACTAAATCTAGAAAGCATCTCTGAGACCGTCATTACCATTCGTAAAGAATATAATTGAATTTTCAGCAGCCTATTTTTTGCGGTCCCTATTTATCTTCCAGCTCTGAGGACTGAAGGTACCACAGTATTGAAATCACTTTGAAGGGACAAATGTGTTCACTTTATTCACTTTCTCGTATGTTAGTTCCTTAAACTGGATAAAATAACGTAAGACTTGGTACACGACATGACTACTTCATATAAGAGAGTGCCTACCAAGTTTTGGGTCTGGAAATAGTAGGTGTACAGGTAATCTGTTATTGGACTTCTGTCTAATCTCATACAATCAGACTTTTCCATGCTTTCTGCTTTTCAAGTCTTTCCTTTTTTTCTCCTGTGTCTGTCTGTCCTTGGTTCTTTATGGGTTAGATATAATCAAAATATTCTCTGCTGGAAGGAAAGGAATCTTTCCTTTGTGACTATGACTATTCATCTAGTCTGAACTGTATACTATTTATCCTAAGTATGTGTTATATACCTATGTCATGAAGATTTTTAATTTTTTCCCTGTTCCTTTGGATTTGTCTGTCTTCATAGTTTCTTACTCTGGAATCCTTACAACTGCTTTTAAGATTCCTCTTAATTTACTGTCAGAGAAAGGTTAACATACATTGCTAGTTTATATATATATATTATATAGTTGTAGAGAAACTTTAATATGGGAAAAATGTAACATTTTGTGTTAGAGATAATTCAGTAGAATCTCATGTATATGATAGTCATTATGGTTCCAAGCTATCAATAGGGTGTAATAGAATTAGCATTTCCTTGTAAAAAAATGCAGTCAGGTATTTGCATGTCTTGGGAAGTAGTAAGTTGAAACAGTCCAGAAAGTCATTTAAATGAAAAGTTTGTCTCAGTAGGTCAGATTCCTTTTTGCCAACACTTAACAACGCATAACTCCCTCTGGAAGCAGAGCCTTCACATACATACAGTAGCTGCAAGATTACTGATCTGGGTAGTGCAAATGAGAATACTATGCTATGTAACATTAAGGATGATAGTAATGTGTATGAGGTCTTTATAAGAGGTATTAAGAGAAGTCTGAGAATCATTTGCTATCTCATGATGTAGCAGTAAGATTTAAGTCCAAGCGTCTGATTCCTTTTTACTGCTAAACAGGCCCTACAAATCCTGCAGAGACAGTGAGCCCAGTCTCTGGAACAGAGCGAGCAGAGCACTTCACCTTGCAAGGATTTCTATGGCTAGTTTAGACTAGGACATAAAACCCCAAGAGAACCAGGCCCACCAGAAGGATAGTTAGAGGATAGGCTAAAGCAGGGAAGCTCTCTTTTGTATTAAGTTTCAGGTCTGGGAGAGCTTTCTTTACACTGGCTTTGTCACTTCCTTAGGGGGAAAAAAAACAACAACAAAAAACAACCAAAAACAGTGATCCCAGAGCCAATTCCCTTTTCTATAAAGCAGGAATAATACCACATACTGAACTTGTGTTTCCCTCTTACACACTCAAGTCAAGTGAAATGGCTTTCAGCCCTGTTAACTGCTCAGGGAACTTCTCTTTCAGTTCAATGGTAGTTCTGGTGCAGGAAAGCAAGGATTCTCCCCTTGACATGAAACCGGAGGTCTGATTCATCACTGTGATCAACACATTCTCACAGTACTCATTAACCTCACCAGAGTTTGCGATTAGCTTTGAGTTAGTAAATTAAAATTGGATGGAAGTTATTATAAAAGGATGAATTCCTGCTAAAATGTTATCCATGGCATTTCTTTTAGTTGAATGAGTCTCTGAAGTGAAAAATACCTTAAAATGCCAGAATTCTAATTTCACATTTTTTAATGTATTCAACTTCATCAGTAATTCAGCAAGGATGCCCCTACCCCAGGGATGAAGCAGCACTGTGCTTCACATTGTCAGCTGCTGCAGCCAGGAGGTACTAACGGTCCACCAGGTGTCCCGGCCACCTGCTCCCTGAGTAGCAAGCACATGCATTGACCCTGCTCTGGCCTCGTGGAGTTACAAACACACTGCAGCGTGTTATACTATTTTAGTGCAATTTACATGCATAGAATAGATTACTGAATAATACATTTCACTCTGAAAAGTTTCATGAGAGAATATGATAATTCTGGAGGCCAATTCTCCCTCTGGTGATTACAGTGTCATTAACCTAAATTTCAAAGTTTTCCTGCTTCTTGCTTAGAAGATGCTATTTAGATGTAAAATTTCTTTCAGTTTCAATTGACTACTTAGGCATCATTAAAATGTAATTAACAGTTTGTCTCAATGATATGCCAGACATTCATAAACCTCAAATGAGTCTCTATTCATCCAACATTTGGTTATTACAGTAGATTTATTAGGAACAAGTCTTTCTCCTAAGGCATCAAAGAGAAATTAAGGAAGATGTGTAGAATTTTTTAATTAGACCCAACATGTTCCTAAAATCATCTGAAAAGATGAACTTAAGTTGCCTGAATCATCCATAGGTATTTACTCTCAGACATTAAATATAGGACAGTTCTAGTTAATATTAAAACTTCTTAAGTCTTACTATTTGTAAATTGAGCATGCAGTCCTAGAAAACAAAAAATCAATGGCAGGGGTATTTAGAACATTTAGGGCATTATTCCATTACTTAGTGAAAATCAGTGATGTTGGGGTGTGACAAAGAGTAATGCACTGCATTTTTATTATTTAAACTAACCTTTATATTCCACTTCACTTGTTCTATACAAAAGCTGTAAATATTTTGTATATAATGTCTTCTGCCTTTTGTCTGACTCTCAGAGCCTGTTTGCCTAATGAGTAACTTCAAGAAAACTCAGTTTAGGACTAATAGCATTAATGGTGCTGATACCCTCTATGCTGCCATTACACTCGAGACCCCTAATGATTCAAATAATTTGCACTCATTTAAATTATAAATTTTATTTGGTTAAGCTGTACTTTCCGGAAGGCACCCACCACTGGAATGAGGAATGGAGCTTTGCTTTTAGTACTTTTTTTCTAGTGAGTAATCAGTCTCCCTGTGAAAAATGGTTACCTAATATCCAGTTCTGAATTTGTGTATTTCTGAATTCTCTGTGACTGTGTATACGCTATCCCAGCTGCTCATAAGGTCATCCTTTGTGGCTGTTTTTGCACCAAGTGATATGAGGGTGCACAATAACTTGGCCTTGGCATTCACTCAGGGTTGTCATGATAGCCCACGCTGGGACCCAGTGTGGGAAGTTTCAGGTCAGTCCAGTTTCTATCGCAACTCATATAGGCTTGAGGAGGGTTCAGATACAGGTATAGTGTGCTCTGGGACAGCAGAAGTTGATCAGCATGTGTCCCACAAGACAATTCATACCTCAGAAAAAGAGTAGATAACACTGTGCCTAAAATCAAATAATCTGTATCCCCCTTAAAAACACATATCCCCACTGACCTCATCTCAGGTAGCAAATTAAGGCACTTAACAGAAGCTCCATAAATGTATTACTGTCCTTTTCACTAAAATACCATATGATGAACCCTTTATAAAAATCTTCTTTAACAGTGAACTCAGCCAAACTTGAAATATTATCAACAAATAGAGCCATGTTTGGTTCCCTTTTTGCTATAACTGTCTTAGCGAACATTGATTGTATTCTCCTTGCCCACAGTTTTGCTCAGGAGTGATGTCAAATCGTCCTTACCCAAAAGCATCACTGGTGGCAAATACAGCTCTAAAGAGTCTTGCTTTGTCTTTCAAAGTGCAGTATAGCTGAGTACCAGTGATATATATCCTTTTCACATATAATATTTGATTTGATATGCAACAATATGCAATGTTGCAGCAAGTAAGTATCTGCCTGAAGAAGGAAGCATGCTGAAGACAGAACAAGACATATATGTCTTCTATGTTGCACAAAAGTATGTAATGGTTGGTCATAATCACTGATATTTCACAGGATGTGTTTATTTCATCCTGTGCAAGGCACCAACATAAGACAAGGTTTGAGAGACATTTAAGTGCTATGTAGTCCTAGATTGCCACACGAAGGTGGATTTGACCTTGTGCATGCTGCTAGTACAGTTTGAGATTGGCCTATGCCATCACTTCCTCAGCAATCCCAAATACAAATTATGACCATGAAAAACAATTTACATGCAAGTCAGCTGGCCTCAATCATACTGACAGGATTCCAGCCTAGAAGCTGATAAATTCCCTAGTTTATTAATATGAGTGTTCAAATAACAATCATTATTTGCCTCATAGCCGATGAAATAACTGCGCTGTGTCATAATGCTATCACTCCTAGTCATCTGGCGGTGTTAGGATGAGTCACGAGCAGAGCTTTATCTTCACTTTTTTCTTCAATTTTGATTTGATTCTGGGCAAGAATCTATTAATTCCACATTTCCAAAACAAGCTTAAGATGTGAGGTTTATATTTTGCAAGGAAAATCGAAGTAAACCATTCTTTCCTATGAACCTGTTTTGGGGAGATTTACTCCACAGGTACAGGTTTTTGTTTGTCAGATACAGCCTCCTGCCTTCAAGTGGATTGCAGAAAAACCTTGATATGCGAGGGCACGTACATGTGCTTACATACACAAGTAAAGACTTGGAAAATCAAGACTTAAGTAATTCTCATATGTAAAATTATGGTGTAAAAAGAAATTCTTAGTATTCAAAGCCTTATAATTAACCTTGCAGAGAGAATTGCAATGCTGTTAAGTCTCAGCTGACTACAGTGATGTACATATCAAACAGCAGTAACTTCCATATGAACAGAAGAGCATGTTGTATTAATTGACTCTTCTTCCTTTCTACCTAGAAAAAAAGAATGATAAATGTTGATAAGTTCCTTTGATAAATTTTACAAATTCCTGCTAATACTTCAGTCCTTTTGTTGGTTTTCATTTGTATATATCCTTCAAAAATTGGGAGGTGATAGAGAGAAGTCACAAAAAATCAGCCTCGTGTTGTGGTAATCCATATTTAATCCACATTTAAATAAAATCAGTAAAATAAAACAGAACACTGGGACTTCCATTTTTTACAGGCAAATCTAAGTTTTAGATCCTGGTCAACAGGCTACTTGAAAAAATGTCCAGGTAGACCTTTTTGTTAAATAAGAGTTTGAAATGCTGTGGTTATCATTTAGTTGCTTTTGAATCCACACAATGCCCCTTTAATTAGGTTTTATGTGTGCAACTGCAATTAGAATTTGACATAGTGTATTTGTGGCTACAAATAATCTCTGTCCTCTGTATTATACAAATAGCTATTTCTAATGATTTTCTTAATTGCACACATTTTGAAAAAATGAATCCAATTGGATTAATTAAGGTCTTTTTCTGTGCCATCCATCTAATGTTCCTGTGTACTTAATGCTTATTAAACACCATTCTATCCTAAAAGTACATGATTTATTTTTTTACAGTAGCTCTTAAGAATACGATGCCTTTTTTTCCCCCAATCTTTTATTTACTGAATCTTTAGGGAAAGTCAAGTTTTGCATTTAATTTCTTCCCTTCCTACCTCATCTATGACAAACTACCTGATGTTGTTAGTAGCTTTCAGACTGATCCTTAGTTCTTCCTCCCTTTCTAGCAAACAATACCTTCAGTTGCTATTATTTTCTATTTTCTCATTCCAGTAGAGGAAGGAGAGGTATTCAGTGTTCTGATATGCAGTTTAGGATTGTCTGCTGCCATGGTTTTCTCTTGGCTGGATCAGTGTCTAATCCTTGAGAAATACATAAAGATGACTTTTCTTTTTAAACTTAATTCCTTTAGCAAACATTTTTGACACTTACTGGAAGACCCTTTCAAATTGTTAGTCAGTCAAAGCTTTTGCAATGTTAAAAATGTATCTTGCTATTACATTAGATACTTGGAGCCTTTTTAGCATTACACATGTAAGGATATATGGGTATTTATCTTGCAGAGGATTATTAAACCTTACTCAGATTATTTTGAGGATGAAAAAATTGATACAACGTATTTTATTCTATATCTAACTCATTTTTTTAAATCTTGTATTTTTAAAATAATATTTTTATCCTTTGCCAAGTTTTTTTTAATCTTTTCCTCATAAAAGATAAGGATATTTGTATCAACAAGTTGCAAGTTTTTAATCAAACAAAACCAGAACAAAGCCCTAGTCCCTGTCTTATCTACACATGTAGGCCTATCTATTGCAATTCGAGATTTCTGGATAAATATAAGCATCTACCCTCATGCATGCAGCTGGCTCTCTAAATGATGATCTCCAACAGACGCAAATATCCTGTCAGATTAACTGTAGAATTAGGGTTCAAGGGAAGAATGGATTAAACACAGCAGAGAAAAAAAAATTCTACATAACTTTTAGTTTAATATAGGTCTGAGGGAAATCGTTGTGTTCTTCAATAAAATGGTGATGAAATGGTTGTCTTACGAAAAGGTAAAAGCTGGAATTTAAAGATCCATTTTTTTCTGCTGTATTTGATTATTCTGCAGACAAGATGCTCAAGAAGTGAAGGAATGTCCCTTGATCCTCCGCTTCTATAATGGGGGAGACTGGAATGGCCTTCAGGTCCCATGAGTTATCCCCAAGCAACTGCAAACTGCCAACTCATTAAAGTTGCCAGAAAATTACTCGCATTCCAAATAATCCCCGTTTATTTCTCTCTACCCATACCCAAAGGAGTATTCAGAGGAAGATGTAAGAAGTGGGAGTTCTGGTTCAATAGGCTCTGGAAGGTCCGAAATTAAAAGCTTTTCCGGCAAAGGTGTTCAAGTCAGTCTTTACAGCTAGCTCAGTAGAAAATGAGCATGACGGAGATTTTGGCCCCAAAATCACAAATGCATACTCAATTCGAATGGTACTTCCATCAGATTTGGTAATTGTTTGAATAATTCTCTAGTCTTTTACTTACATTGCATGCCTTTGTTGACCTTTCTTTCCTTAATTTTCCTTTCTTCTGTGTATAAATTTGTCATTTGTTTCCATCTACTTTTCTGTATCACGCTTTCTCTTCTCTCTCCCAGCTGCTCTGCTGATCTCACACACATGAAAACAAAATTTAAGCTTTTGAAACCAGCCCCCTCCTGAACTCACTGAAATGTCTGCAACCTCTTCTAATCAGAGCACAGGCTTTTCACCCCAAAGTTTTCTACAGCTATACCTACCAAGCATTTTTATATCTCAGTAAATCATTTGTTAATAGAAATATAATTTTCTGAGATGTCTGGGTTTCATTCAGGCATATAATTTTCTTTTTATGATGGCAATTAAAGGATGCTGAAGAAAGTTTATTATCAGCGATAGCATCCTGCTTTCTCCTACAGATACTGTTACCAATTATATTGGGAAGCATAGGTTACCTAGAGGGCAAATCACTCTACCAGTATTGCTACTAATCTAGTATTAGTTTGACTGCTCAAATTAAAATACTGCACGACATGAATAACCATTACAAATGCTAATCACCTATGTGCATGAAATCTGCATAATTAGAAAAAAATCCACCACAAAAACCCGAGTCTAGGTCATTTATGATTACTGTAAGATATTTTGCTAAAATATTAGTAAAGTGCACATAGAAAAGTAAACCTTGGCCTGTAGTCCACTCAATTTTACTGTGTCTCTATGGTAATTTGCTTAAATCCACAGGTTTGGGATTTTCAAGATTTTTCGTGTTACACAAAAATCATTATGAAATTATTCAAATCTGGGCAAAATGCTTTGATTTGAAAAATCTATTCCAGATTCACTGTGTTTACAGATTTTTGGCATGAATATGTATTGCAGGTGGTAGATGTGCTGTGCGGAGTGGTACCTAATAAATAGCCAACATCAGTTTAATGAAAATCTCATTTTGAAAGATGCATCTGTTCTTCACAAGAACGTTTAACTTCTTTAAAGCATTCAAAGACCAGTTAGAAAGATTTCCATAGTTAAAATGGTGGTATTATTTTATCTATCATATGATTTTTTTTTTTATAGACTACTATATGTTCATTAACATTTATGTGCTTTT
>VYZW01036170.1:38633-49164 GCA_013401315.1 Balaeniceps rex
TTCAGTTAGACTACCAATTACTTAAATTTTTCAACTTCTTTCTCTCCCTCTAATATATGCACATTCTTACACAATCTTACTGTCTTTACTTATGGCATTCCTTTTCTCTTCAAAATCTCACAAGAATGAGAGATGAGGGGACTATACTTTCCCCCATAGAAAATATATCTCGCTTGCACTGTGTTATCCTTTTGTCTATAATGACAGGAGATGTTAAAACCAAAACCAAACAGATAGTTAGGCTTGAAAGTGATGCTCAAAGCTGAGCACGATCCTACTGGGGAGGTGTTAATCTTGCAATTTATGAGTTCTCTTTTCTGTTAAGTTTTTGTAATACCAAAATAGTTGACAGTGGCAAGATGTAAAATCTATCTATTTTGCATCTTAATTGTGCAACCCATATAAAAATAGCTCAACATGTATTTGTGTTTTTCATATACTTTCTTCCTCACCCTATTGAAATTTCAGCTGAACAATGAAGTAGCTTAATGCCTGAATGCTAGCTTCTAGGAGTCGCCTTGTTTGCTCCTATCTTAAAGAATTAGTTTATTGAGCTCCACATATGATGTGGACATTAGCTGTTCACAGCTAAAAATATCTCATTAACAGAATGTATTTGGACACCTGCTCTGACTAATGGTGAAGACTGATGGTGAACGTAAGCTTGGCTGACAACTGAAAGTAACTTTTAGTCTCAAAAGGACTACAGGTGTGTAACCATGAAGTGTCATTAGATCCTGTTTAGGAAATCCTAGCCCCCACTAAACAGTGACACAAACTTCAGTTGATTCCCTGGAGCCATGTTTGTATTACCAAGTTCAGTGTAGGATTTGCCTAGCATAAATATTCTAGAAGGTCAGTTGAAAGCAAGTAAGGTTATGAAACAAACACATTTTGATTGTGTAATACTTTTGCTTGCATTTAGAACTCAAAATTGAAACTACGATTTCTTATTACAAAAAAAAAATGCTTAAAATTTACAAAGATAGAAAACAAGACACAACAGGCAAAACTGCTATCACTAACAAATATCTCACAGTTGCTTCCACCTCCAATGTGAAAACGATGTAAAAACAGAAAGGTTTTTTTTAGACAGGATTTCTAAGCTAGCAAGTCTCACCAGAAACAAGCATAGCAGATAGATATTCTGTCTTCAGTCTGTGGTGCAACCTTGAAAAAACTTAAGAATTTATCCCCCCTTCCCCTTTTATTTTCTCTGTAGACCCTGGCTTATGGTGATATGAACCACGAATGGATAGGTAACGAATGGCTCCCCAGTCTGGGTTTACCTCAGTACCGAAGTTATTTTATGGAATGCCTGGTAGATGCGAGGATGTTAGATCATCTGACAAAGAAAGATCTGCGTGTGCACTTAAAAATGGTGGATAGCTTTCATCGGTATGTTTGCATAAAGACTACATGTATAAAGACTTTTATATGTCTGGCATAGTGCTCAGTGCTGCACAGAACAAAACCACTTACTGTTGTTCTGGCTTGGAAAACCAAACAGGAAAGTTGAATGCTAAGTGTCAGAAATCTGAATTGAGAGAGATTCCTTTAGTAATAGCAACCACGTTGCAGTTATGTCTTTCAAAACTAAGATATTGGTACAGATAAATTTCATAATGAGCGGGGAACCATTAATATATAAAGCCTCGACAATACAGAAACAGTAATAATTTATTAAGTGGTTTAAAGTATCAGAAAATGGTAGACTAAGATTTGAAGCCCTGAGATCTCATAATAATGAAAAGCTATTGTGTGTAGCACATAAAAGCTGTTAACAGAACAAGCAAATTGACAGTTGTTTGGGTTATCTAGGGATATAGCCAGGAAGCTAAATTGGAAATATGGAAATAAAGGCATTTAGACTTTAGGGAGAATGATGTTTATGTGACAAGAAGTGGATTTTTTTTTTTAATGTGCTGTCTGATTTGTCACTTTTTTGAGGCCTGATTTGACAAAACATTTCACGGCTTGCAAGGGCTGACCTTTTCTAAATACAATTTTTAATGTTTTGGGCTTCTTATGCTAGAACATTTATTCGAACATACTCATTTTGGTTTTGTCCGTTTCATTTTTGAAGTCTGTGGAGTTTTTTTAATGGTTTTGCTCTCCCCTCTGTCCTCAAGATTTGCTACGTGGGCACCATGAAACACCTCATGTGAAATGCAGGAAATACATCCTACATATGTTCCCATCTTAAAAATTATCTTTATTAACTCTGTAAATGTTTCTCTTTAAATAACAGAACAAGCTTGCAATATGGAATCATGTGTTTAAAGAGGTTGAATTATGATAGAAAAGAACTGGAAAAGCGAAGAGAAATGAGTCAGCATGAAATAAAAGGTGATAGTTCCTGGGAATTAATACTGGGAATGTTTCTTCTTTTGAAGCTTGACGCTATTAACCCCTTGTCACGCCATTTTAGCAAAGCATTTAAGCATGTGCTTTCAGTAAAACCAACATAAGTCCATCTGTCTTCAGAACACAAAATATCTCCTTAAACTAGGTACAGTTAAGTACTTTGCTAAATTTGGGCTGCAATTCTGAATGGCAGTTTGATACATACATTTTGCTTAATTGGATTTTGGGGACAGATCTCATCCTAGCCTCTTTCAGTCTCAGAAGCAGAAGGCCAAATAGCCAATGGGACATGCTGGGGGCAACACTGGGAAATCAGAGCACTCAGGACCCTAACACTGTGCTCCTGCTTTTGATTTCTTACTTCAAAATGTGTATCATAGAAAAAGTTGCTTGGAGGGATGACCACTGAGGCATTTGATTGGTGTGTAAGAATAGTTCCTAACAGAACTGGCCTTATTAGAAGATTTAACAGCTGATTTTAAAGTATTTTTCTGTGTAAAGCTTTCTAGAGCAGTTGCACACTTGCTGCATGGTTCCTTTATACGTAACTATTAGGGTGGTTTGGTTTTTTTCCATTATCAGAAGTGAATCTTTTGATTTCTTTAAGCATTTCCAGCTCTAGTGAATACAGCAGTTAACACTTCTCAAGCACAATGCAGACTGGAAGAGCTAAAAAAAAAAAAAAAAGGGAATTAGAAGGAGGAATGGCTACAGTGAAAGCATGCATTTGCTCAAGGCAGATGGTGGTATGCACTCATGCAAAAACTTTGACTTGGATGTGGAGGCATCAGTGTCAATCAGCCTGAGTGGGTATAGCTGGAGACTGACATGGGGGAATTGGGTATTGGTCTCAAATTCTGGTGTTGCTTCAATGCTAGTCACTGCTAAGACAACGGTAATAACCCATAGCCTTCTTCACCCAACCTTCACCCTGTCGTGCATCAGTCAGTTAGACACCATCCCAGGTGGGATTTGGTCTTGGTGATCCCTGGCTGCCATGCTGTGTTTCAGCTGATCCTGACCCCAAAGCCTGGGATGCTCTTGGTCAGGTGATGGAGAATGCCTGTTCCAGAACAGCGACATTAGCTGGACTTCTAAGTGTTCAGGAAAAAAGCCTCATCACTTAGTAACACAAAACTCAGTATTACATTTCCCACTCACAAGTATAAAGAGCAGTATAAGTAACTTTCTTTTAATCTTACAGTCAGGGTAGGATACTTTTTTATAACAGCCAAATCCTCAAAAATGGTTTCCTAGCTCATTTTGTTGCCTTAGCTTTATAATTGGCATGGACCTTAACAGTTCAACCAGCTTTCTGAACTAAAAATAGTTTTAGTCTCTAAAATTGTGAACTCATCGTTTGCTTTATGGCATGTTATAAAATGGTAGGTGCTGACCTGACTCTCAAAATGTTTAATACAAAACTCTCCAGTGAAGTCTTGAGGAACGGATATTTCTCCTGTGCCCTTACACTCTTAAGCTGTAAAATCTTGCCTAAGAATTCAAAAGGGAGGTGGGAGGAATTGCATTCTGGAGATGCTCTCTGGAGGCACCTTTCTCCTTTGGAAACATTATATTTAGAATAAACATTTAACTTGAAGGTAGCTGAAATCACACAGTTGCTCCCACACCTTGGGTTTTGAATAGGAGCTATTGAAGCCATTAAAGCTATATGAATAGTTTGCTGGCATTCTTCATTGAAGAACTAAAGCTGTATGCAGTCTACAGTGCATGCACAACCTGTATAGTTCGGAAGCTATCGGGTATCAGCAGACTGAACCGGTGTTATGTCCTTACAGATGTGCTGGTATGGAGCAATGATCGAGTCATACGCTGGATCCAAGCTATTGGCCTGCGAGAATATGCAAATAATATTCTAGAAAGTGGTGTACATGGTTCACTTATAGCACTGGATGAAAACTTTGATTACAGCAGTTTAGCTTTATTATTACAGATTCCAACACAAAACACCCAGGCAAGTTTGCTCATGCTGCTTCTGGTTAATCTGTACCCATTATTGCCTTTTACTCCTCTTCAACCATTTTAATTTTTTACTTTGGTATCTCTAGGCACGGCAGATCCTTGAGAGAGAATACAACAACCTTTTAGCACTAGGAACTGAAAGACGACTTGAGGAAGTAATTAATTTTATTTTCAGTATTTCTAAAATACCACCGTAAAATATAAAAATTAAATTGAATGCATGAAGACATGTTAATTCACACATTGTTAAAAAAGAGTCAGTTACAGCTTTAAGAAAAAATTAGGAAATGCCAGTCAATGTTTTTAAAGTAATCTCAGTATGGCTACATAGTCATATCATTTTGGATGCTAAATTTGGCACTGCATTCTTACCTTAAAATGAACATTTTCCATAGAGGAGACACGGAGAAAGGAGTGGGAGTTTCACTGGCCAGAGCAAGTGGCAGGGGGGATGCCTGTGCAACCTATGCTTTAGGACACTTACATCCTTTCTTTAAAAATAAAGAAGAAAGAAGAAAAGTGGATTTTTGGTGGGTGGCTTTTTTTTTTATTCTTCAAAGTTCATCAGTATGTAACAGAGTGGGATTTGGGGTGGTTATCTAGGATGGGAGATCTCAAATACACCTATGGAAAATATTCATCTTAAGGTAAGAGTCCAGTGCAAAAATGTTCAAGTCTTGGACTTCTGCACATGAGGAAGAATAAAACTTTTAAGGACTTGCTGAAAATGTGAGATGCCTATAAATTCTGTGCGTGCACATGAGTGTTTAATTCTTTATTAGCACTTTACATAAGCCTCCTAATGCAGTATCAAACTACTGCACTTTCTGTGTATCTGGAAGAGATCTGACTTTTAAGAAAGTTCTATTTTAGCTGATACTAAAATCCTCTATTATATCGAGCCAGAGATTTAAGAGTTTTCCACCCTAGCATTTAATATTTCTAAAACATTTACTTTTACAAGAGTGTCTCAAATGCATTGCAGTTACTGGATGCAGTGCAACAGAGCAGGGTAGTTGTTGTGGAATACATTTGACAGTGGGAGAGGCAGCAGACAGCAGGATAATTAATCAAAGCTTTCATTTTGCTTTATCAAATACAACTCTTGTGTGTTGACAGAGTGACGACAAGAACTTCAGACGTGGCCCCTCCTGGCGACGACAGTTTCCTCCGCGTGAGGTTCATGGGATCAGCATGATGCCGGGCTCCTCGGAAACGCTGCCAGCTGGGTTCAGATTAACCACAACATCAGGGCAGTCGCGGAAGATGGCGACTGATGGTATGCTGTCATTTCTGCACTTACTGTTGAAAAGCGAGAGGCTTATTCTAGCATGCTAAATTGACTTTTAGTGCATGTCTGGTTTGCACCAGAGTGGCTGCGTTCACCTAACTAGGGTGAATGGAGTCCTGAAGGGTTGAGTTAGGGAATGGAAAAGCACTGACTTGGCATACTATTGATTTTTTCAGGTTTGCTTCAGACCGTCAGTGTTTATTCAAAAAAAAAAAAAAGGCAATCTAGTCATCCTAGATCTGCAAAGGAAACATTCAGAAATAGAGGAATTAATTTACTGAATTTCATCTATGATTGCATATAATATCTAAGCAAATTTTTCAGCTCATTAGCCTCTCTAGCATGTGGAGTGTATTTTAGAGAATGCACTTAGAAAGGGCTATCACCTTTATTTTCCTATTTGACTTTCAAACTAAGTAGCTTAGCCTTGACCATCAAATAACTCAAGTTGCTAACAATTAATAACAATCAGACAGGCAGTGTAGTTAGCAAATACTGAATTTCAGGTACTAATTGAGTTAACTGTATACCAGTCTTTATTTTCTCTGCAAATCTTTTAATTTCCAAATATGCACTAACTCAGCAATGATTGGAAAAGTAACAAGCAGATCATCATTAAAAAATAAGTAAAATTTAAAAATCATTGTAAGAGGGCAGGGAGAAGGGACAAATCCCATTGCAGCTATTCCTTCAGGTAAATGGATTAGAAAGCCACGTACGCCTGAAGTTCTCAGAATTACCAGTACACAGACTGGCCCATTTCAATACTGCTGTTTATTTCCTCATGAGAGAATTTAGGTCTAGGAATAGACTTGTAATTTAATCTCAAAGTAATTTAATACACTGCTTGTAGTGATTACATTCTGTAACTCTTGAATGAACTTGGTATGACAATATTGCCATCTAAATGCCATTAAAGTTTCTCACCTTTAAAAACAATGCTTTATAGTTGCAGTTACAGATGGAATAATTTACTGATTGCATCACTGAATTCCATTGACTCCACTGCTCATGCGCACGCTTTGCTTTTAATCCTGCACTTTTTGGCAATGATGCAGCTGTAAGACAAGAATCCATTCCAAGGCAAATTCCATGTACAGATAAAGGTACTAGCTCCCTAGGCATTTCCATGGCCCACATTTAGCTAAGAACCTTCCAAACATTCATGGATTTCATCTTCTAGCCATTCTATGATGTAGGAGATGATATTCCCATTTTACAGATGGGGAACTGAGGCACAAGGGAGATTTAGTGATTTACTTGAGGTCTGAACAGACAGTTTATTATTCAGCTGGGTACTGAACCCAGTAGACTTAAAGGTAGGCAGCTTTAAAGACCTACATCTTCATCCAGGATTTGGCTTCCTATCTCCCAGTGCTAAGACCGCTATAGTATTTAAACAGCATGATAGGTACAGTATTAGGACTTCCAACAAAATAAAGACAAAATTGAGTTTTAAACTGTATTCACTTAAGATAGATTTTAATAGTACACCAGACATGAAGAAACTCTGAGTTCTGAACTAGACCATGCCCAGATCATGTCACAGAAAGCCACAGAGCAATTTAATAGCCACCCTTCCAGTGGGAAACAGACTGATTTGTTTTCTTCATGATTCTAAAGAGGTTCTGGTTTGTTTCTTTTTTTTGCAATTTGCAGTTGCTTCATCACGACTGCAGAGGTTAGACAGCTCAACAGTTCGCACATACTCATGCTGACAAGGCCTAGCAAAGAAGCCAGCACTGAATTGTTGTGAGTATTCATAAGGGGCCATCATGAAAGCTCTTTATAACTGTACACTACACCCAATATTCATTGGCATTATTCAAGCAAGAGCCAGCATGGAGCAGAGGACCTAACTCAGACTCACCAGGGTGGTCATTTGATCACAAGAGCAGTCTCAAGCTCAGTCCAGGAGATGCTACGCTATTCTTTTCCCCATCTCAAACAGCAGGTTCTTTCTGCTGAAACCACTTTAGCAGATAAGACAAATGTTTTCAGACAACTCTGTTCAGATGATAGCTCACCAATCATAACATATTTGTATGCTCTCAAACTTAAAGCTAGAATTGGATAGACAGCAGTAGGCACAGGGAGTGAATTTACTTTATGAGAACCTGAAGTAGTTCCACCAGGAGCTAGGCAGAAGAGATTTACTTTTTTTTTTTTTTTTCCTCCTTTTTTTAAATGAGAGATATGGCTCAATTTAGCACATCAGGTAGCTGCATAAAGCTAGAACAAAACTTCCCCTATACAGAAAAATCTTCCAAAGTTATCTATTACAGAGATTCTTGCACTTCTCAAGTCATTCAGAATTGACCAGTGGCAAAGAAAGGATATTCTGAGCTGGATGCAACTTTGGATCAAATCTAGTACTGGAATTCATGTTGCATTTCTCACCACTTATCTTTTGAACATGGCTATGAATCTCACAGATTTGCTTTTCCAGAGTTCTGCCAAAATACACTGTTTTCTGCTACATCACAAGTTTTGCAAAAAATATTAACATGATGAGCGCTTTCATCAATATGGCACCATTTCACGCTAATACTTTCTCAGTAAAACAGTTTTCCATTTAGTTGCTCAAGGGATTGTAGGGCAGCTGGAAAGAATACCTGTATTGCACCAAAACCTCACCAGGCATTAAAAATGCTTCGATAGCTGTTACATATTGTAGGCAAGACATGCCAGGATCTGCAAGTCCTTTTTTTAGATTCCCAAGACTGGGAGAGGCTTGGGGCCATTGAGATTTTACTAATTTTGGGCATGTTCAAAAAGTGCTTAGGAACAGCAGCGTTACCAGTAGAAAACATAGGTTGCTCAGGATCCTACTGATGACATAAGCCTTACTTCATAGATCTTCAGGAGACTGCAAGAGTATAAAATCTTAATCTAGTAGAAAAGGGAACTTCATGCCACCACTGAAAAACAAGCACAGGAGATGTTTTTTTCTAAAATAGGTAAGTTTAGCAGCTGGTCCTACAGAGATGATGATGAAGCACGTAAACTGTATAAATCTTTTTATGCGTACGTATGTATAGCTTAGAGCTTGGTGTTATGCCAGTAAAGTCAATGACAGTACTCTCACTGGGTTCAGTGGGGGTAGAACTGATAGCAGAGATGCGTATCTTTTCTCCTATATGCTTCAGAATTACAATGTTGAAAGCAATAAAGTTCAAATACCAAGCTAGCTATTAGGCCAACAGAAATGGGCCAGGCACACGAGGTGATATTTTCCAATAGGTCTGAAGAGCGCAACAAGGGCAGAAACCAAAAATTGGTATGTTAACAAAAATTAACTTAAGATTATCCAAACTGTTTATTGCCACTGTATTCAAAAATTGTCTAAAAAGTAGCAGTCCACAAAGAGAAGTAAAGTAGCAAACTTTGCTGGCATTATATGTATATGGGAGTTATGTATTTTGAGAAAAAAAAAAAAAAAGATGTTTATATGAAGTTATACAAGCTCTACAAATTAATTTCAATTTCTATAGGAGTATTAGTGTTTCAAGTATCAGTGATATGTATCACATCAGTACTTGCTGCTTGTCCACTATTCTGCCAATTACATTCTAATCTTAAATGCTTGAGAGCTTCATAAGAATATCAAATTTACATCTAAATTGTAAAGACTAATATATAAGGATGACTGACACTAATATACTACTATTTCTTTTCACTTACCGTATACACCTTTTAGAGAAGCAACAAGATGGTGTGAACTAGAACTTTAGTATATGCATTGTTCATAAGTACAATTTCAAAATGTCATGCAGGTGAGAAACCAAAGACCAAGTTAAAATAATTTTGGATTTCAGTAAGTTATATAAAAAATATGCAGGGAAAAGATTTCCTTCATTATTATATCAAACTTGAAAACTTAAAAAAAATACCTGAATCTCAAGGATGAACGTATAAAAAAACCTGCTCACATAGGGGATGTGAAGTTGGTTGAAGGGCAACAGAATAGTTTTTAGAATTTTGTGATCACAGTTCTTGAGTAACAGTTTCTTCATTGAAGGAACTGATTGATACTTGGACAAAAGGGAAGATTATTCATTACAACATGCTTCCTAAAATTTTGCAGATCCAGGTCAGACTGAGGCCCAGGCTTGTAAGACCTTGCTTAGAATACTTCAGTAGTTGTGTTACTCTGGTGACTAAACTATCTGCATGCATAGAATCAGGACTGATTCTAACTAAGAAGCAGAGGGGACGGATAGCTGGATGAGCTATCATACAACAGCAACATAAGAGTATTTTTTTAATACTAAAGAGGAATATGCATATGAAGAGCAGACTGAAAAGAAAGCTGCAAACAGGTTGCATGTGGAACAAATGAGATTGCCTGTGATCACAGCAGGCTGCAGATTCTTGCATTCTGCTACTCACCTTTCTTACAGAGAATGTCAAAGCCTTGTATTTCAAAATAGTTTATGCCAACAATACCAATTAGGTACAACCTTACAGTGTCTTAGGGTGTTTCTTCACAACAGCTGGGTTCCATTCATACGCTTACAAGTTGCATTTCAGGTATTTTTTTTTAAAACATTTGTTGAAACCACCATGACAAGCTGCCAGAAACCATGAACTGACATTCTCAGAGCAGTTACCTGAGCATACTCTGCACAGCCCAGTTTGAGTGCACTCTCAAGATCAGAAATTTAAAAACATTTAAGACTGCTGCTGTCTGGCCATTTAATCTTGCAAAGAAGTTTACCACAGAGCACATGGGACAGGTCAACCTCTCTGCTGTGGTGGCTGTATGTTGCCCAGCTGAGCATCTGCAATGCCATTACACAGCCAGTGGATTTGGCAGTCACACTGTCTAAGCTTTCCCAACACTTTTCTCTCATTAAATACTTGTCACCGCCAAGTCAGAAGGCTCAG
>VYZW01036173.1:10943-38263 GCA_013401315.1 Balaeniceps rex
TTTTTTTTTTTTTTTTGTATAGATGAACAAACTGCAGCCCTTACGGATTTTTCTTGGAACAGAGCTTCCCAATAAGAAGCCTGGAATCCTCTCGCATCAGCTTCACCTCAGCTATGTCTGACTCAGTTGTGAATCTTAAAGGGTCAGGTTTTTTTTTAGACATCTTTCCAATTAAATAACTGAAATGAATGCAAAATGCTGTATTATTGAGGTTTTGGTCATGCATGGCTCTAACATACCGGTAACTTCATTATCCGTCGATGCCTTGACAGTGGATATCCAGAAAAACTTTCAATATAAAGATGTGCTCTGCTCGCTGAGACACTGAATGAAATACTCAGGGCTATGACTCCTCTCTCTAAAGTAGGGAGCTTATCACACTTAGTCAGATATTTAGTGCTGATGGAGGAATTACACAGAAGAATTAATGTAAACAGACTTATATGGCAGCAATAACTAGGGTTCCTGAAGTAAGCGTTGGTGCTTAATGTTCCACATGAACAGCAGAAATGTAGGTTACTCCAGATGGAGTACTCTCAGATGTTCTCAACCATGTACAGGAAAACACTGGATGACAGAATTCCCACTCAGCAAAGCAAAAGGGGTAGAGGACATTGTACTTAGCCTCCCTTTAGAAAATACGATATGGGCATAAAATCTCTCAGTGCTTGTGCTTTACCCACAGGGCTTAATTAAATCTGATGAAGGTTAATAACTAGGAATAGGTAAATCTCAAAGTTTACAACATCTAGATTTTATCTCAGTGAGCACCTTTTACTTCAAAGGCCAATTATTCTGCTCTCCTAAACGGAGATTAATTGGGTGACCTGCTCCCAGGGCATATGGCCCAGTGACCCCTCTGCTCAGCTTTGAAAGGGCTGTCTTCCAGGATGCATCATGAAATTCTTAACTGCAATCTGCTGCTTTTTAGTCCTCAGGGGAAGGATTTCACAGCATTGCTCCGTCTGGTGAAAGAGTTTTCTCACACACCTAGCAGATTTAAAACATGTTATTTAGATGGCAAGGGCTACTGTGTCCTAGTGTACCAGAACAGGGGAATGGACTGTCTTTCCCTGTGAAGAGCTTTGCCTTTGAGGATTTTCATGAGAGACTTCTTTTCTAATCAAATGGGTTTTAGTAAACCTGTTTAAATTCATTGCTTCCCTTGCATATATAACGCAGAATGCCAGAAAGCAATTGGTGTCAGTAGCCTCTGTCCTGGACACTTAGTACTTTGATCCATAAAGCACTTCACAAACATCAGTTAATCCTTGTAATGTTCTTAGAAAGTCCTGTAGGTAAAGCATTAGAGCTAGGTAAATAACTCACTACCAACAGTTTCAAGAATTAAACCCCTTTTTGCATGTAAACTATTGCCAACCCGCTGTGATGGTTTTTTCCCTCCAGTCCCCAGCTGTCTGCTGCATTATTTGCAGAACATGTAGAAGTGGGGGCTCTGGTGCTCTTCCTTAGGAGATATGGCACTATCCGATCCCTTGACCATAAATGGAATTTTTGTCTGGCAAAAGTGAATACTGCCAGTGGCTCTTGTTCAAATTCTTTGGGAAACCTGCATCATCTTAAGCATACGGTTTTGTGGATCATTTGAAGAGCTGCATGCTGTTCAGTGAGGGATTTCCCACTTCCTCCTCCCATTGGCCACCCTGCTCATGGCCATGCATTCCCACCACTTGTCTTGGGCTGGCTCTGGTGATCACCAGATCTGTCCATGAACTGCCATGGACTTCCCTGACAGCAGAAAGCAAAAGCAGTGACAACCCTGGCTAGCTCTCTGCTGCGTTAGCATGTTAAATTGGCTCATGGAAAAGAATGAGGAGTGCCAGAGCTGGCACAAGGGAGAACAGGGGACCTGGGTGGTCAGGAGAGAGGGCAAAGAGTGAGGAAGACAGGGCCAGCAGCAGGGCGGGAAGACGATGACCCTTCTGAATGTGTCTCCCAGTCAGTTCTCCTGTGTGCCAATGGGAACAAGCGATGCTTTTGTATCGCTTCCTTTACACTGATGGGGTTGAGCAGTCTTAGTGTTGAAAAGAATCGTGGAGAAAGAGAGAATTAAAGCAAGAACAAAAATAGGAAAGGATTATTCTAATATTTGACCAATGAGTCTTTTACCTCCTTTGTTAGAAGCAGGAAATGGTGTGTTATACTTTTTTTTTTAATTTAAGGAAACATTGTCATCTGCGGATTTCCCATGATAAGTCAACGCCCTCAAGCCTTTGCATTGCCCCATTGCTGGTAGTCCTCAGCCAGAAAATTCACAAATGCAAGACAGACAGGACAGTCCAGAACTGAAGGAAGAAGAAAGTAATGAAGTGAAGTGGATAATTTCCTAACGACTCCTTATCGTGTTGTGAATATAATTGAAAATCCAAAATGTAGTTATGCATAATGTGAGGCCAAATAACTATCATCTATTGCTCTCTTTAGGTTTCTGCATGAAATTTTATTTACTTTTCTAGCTTATCAGCATAAATGCATGCAGAAAATAATTTTGTAAATCCTACAGCCATTGCATGACAGAAAAATACTCAGTTAATTATATATTACTGCAAATATGTTGCTCTGGATTGATTGCCTTATTTTGGAAAGCACTTGTATATGAAATATTTGATGAACAATAACAATAGGAAGCAGGCAAACCAAAGCCCAAGAGAAGAAATAAATCTGAAGGAAATAGAGTGCAGCAAATAAAGTACAGAAAAATAAGAGCTTTTGTCTCCAGGAAAAAATGGTGAATCTTGTTAGTCAGTTGACTCATAGTCAGATCAGATTGTTAGGGGTTTTATGATTTGATTCAGCAAGTTGCTTAAGCATGTCCCTCTGCATATGAGTAATCCCACTTACATATTTAAGTTAAGCATGTATTTACATTGTTTGCTGAAACAGGACCTTCTGAAAGATATGGTACGTAAGTACTGAGTAACACTTCTTGGTGCGATGCTAAACCAGCCACATGTTCTGTGCCAGATGCAATTCTTAGAATTGCCACATCTGGTCATATATATATGTTCTGGGTTTTGTCTGCATTAGCAACATCTGCAAGTTTTGCTCCTTTTAGCTGGGAGTGAATCCAGTATTCTATTTTGGGAATTACTTTACTGCCAAAACACCCCTAACAAACTACCTCCATTCATAACAGGAGAGTTCATATTCTGTTCTTCTAAACTTTTTCTTAATTATAAACAGCTTAAAACTCTTTGAATGGTACTATTAAGTCATTGAATCTCACTCTTTTTTAGCTAATTACTAACATTATTTCTATTTTGGGGGGGGATATTTTCATCTTTGGAACTCAATCAGATTTTCTCCTATAAAGCCAAGTTTCATCATTATTCTGTGCTAAAGGCTGAATATTCAAGCATGCCAATACAGCTGGTATGACATTGGCCTTCCTAATTCAAGGACACAAAGGATTACCCTAAACCATAAGCAGAAAAGATCCACATTTGTTCTATTAATCAAAGTTTTTCTTTTTTGTCAAACGTGATTCGTACTTGCCTCACAGCTAGGTCCCTGAGCAACTCAGTGTTTCCTGGAAGCCCTTTGGTCAGTAAGAGCTGAGCATTGAACCATGCAGTTTGTCACGTGCCACACTATTTATGGAGCCAACGGATGGGAACAAGATAATGCAGAGCAGTAACTGTCAATAATTCACCCAGTAGTGACCACTGACATATAAGATATCACCAGGACAACTTTGGCAAAATCCCATCATTTCAGTTCATAAGAAGTAACAGGCGCTCTTTCTCTCAGCTCTTGCTTACTCCACAGATTTTTCTGCAACTGTAAAAAAAGAAAAAAAAATCAAAACAAAGTTTTGGAAAACAGAATGCATGGTGTTCCCTATAAAACATGTGGAACTGTAATGGTTGATGTGGCAGGAATGATGGGGGTCCTGGCTTCAGGAAGAAAGAAACAATGGAGCAAGTAGTTCTTTCGTCAGAAGAAGCAAAAACCCGGTTTTCAACATATCTCTCTAACTCTCTTTCTCTCCCTCAACTGCTTGAGTCTGATTGCCTAAAAATTGGTGATCTTATTCGTCTTTTTCACAGTGGGGCATTAATGGCCCTTTAGCTTGCTGCCTTCACCAAACCCACAGAATCTTTGTCAAATTTGATTGAAATTCAGCAATGGATTAGAAAGCAGGAGACCAGCTTGTACCTACACATGCAGAATGAGTGATGAAACAAGCCTCATTTCAGTGGGAGATCAAGCTAAAATCCTCCCACTCAGTGAGATGTCTCTGAGATTTTACTCTAGGAATTGAGGCAGTCAGCACTGTCACAGAGAAAAATTCCAAAATCAAAGCCAAAGAGAAAATGTCAACAGAGGCAGCCCTTTAGTTCATAAACTGAATATTATGGGTATGAAAATCAGGTGGTGAGAATAAACATGTCACCTCACAGTGCTTGCAAGGGCATTTGTGCCCTGTGGTGGATGAGTACAGCTGAACGTGGCTGAGGGCAGCAGGCACTATCCTCCAGGGTTGTCCATGGGGGACGTCAGGGTGGAGTATGGGTGCTGGAATTGTTTGAGGCTCTGTGCAAGACCACAGCCCCTTACATTCGGACAAGACTTGCCCAACCTCATCTTCATTTTCTGACAGTCTTGCTTAGTTTAATAATTAATTTTGGACAGAGCTGGAATGAAAGATGCTTTGTAATATCCTGCAAAGTCCTGAGTGACTCCACTGAAGATTTCATGATGTCTTTGATGAAAGATCCCTGGCTATGTAAAAATCTTCCTTGATTAGTGAAGTCAGTTGCTGTTGGGATGATTTGGGTGGATTTATTCCCTCTTTTAAATTCAAATTGCCTCCAAATAAGTTTTCAAGGCACTGCCTATAGATTAAAGGATAGGAGGAATGTGACACAGAATATTTCAGTAGAAGATTTTCCTCAGAAAACTAATCACTTGGGATTCTAGTTCTGCTAAATAAGTTATCTGAACAGGCCCAGAACTTTTAGCTGCAGTATATATCTGATCCAAAAAGTTACTAACCACAGTCAACATCCCACAGAAGGCAGTGCTCAACAAGGGCACCCTGTGCCTCACGAGGAGCATCTGGGATCTTGGAAATCAGATCTTTTGCTCCCTCGTGCCTCACCGACTGTCCAGCCTTCGTCCTGCAGCAGCCAGGAGGCATTTTCTCATCGACACTTGGGGAACAGGAGAGGGCCAGCAGGACTTGGGAGGTCTCATAGCTGGTGTGGCTGACTGCCCATCAGCAGCCCTCAGTCCCCCATTCCCAGGCACTTGCCAGGGTAGCTGGGCTATTGCAGGTGTAACAGGGAGGGCTCTGCTGCAGCTGAAGGGATGACTGAAAATAAGAAAGATGCTCAGCAGATGTAAGAAAAGTGTGGTGGCAGAGGAGCAGGGGAGATACACATGTACCACAGAGAGGCAAAGAAATTAAAGGAGGGAGACTGGCAGCTTGAGGTCTCAGAGGGAAAAGATCAGGCAGAGGAACAGCAGAGGAGCTCTGCAAGCACCTGAAAAGGAGAAGGCAGGTTTAAAGATTGCCTCACTTCTTCAGGGACCTGCATATGCAAGTCTCAGATTCATTTTGATTTTACATCTTTTGGAAAGTCAGAGCTGCGAATAAATTGCTATATGATGCTTTTCTAGCCTCTTGATTTATTTTCTTTAAAGGAGAGGTTTAAAAAGAGTCATCTCTTTCACCAATTTGGTATGAAATGGAATAATTTGAGAATAAGGGAGGGCTGCATTTAAAAATATATTTTAACAGAAAGGAGGTAATAAATAATAAACACATCCATATGTTTGGGTTCCCTTATATAATAGAAATATTGACTATATTTTTGCATAGGTTCAAAAAGAGTGAACTTTTTTTCTATCATAAAATTCTCTTCCGCCAGTTTAAACACGTTTTATGAACTGACTTTAGGGCTCTATGTAAATCTGCTCAGGATTCTGAGAAAGGAGAGGGTTATTAATCTGGAAAAAGTGTCTTTGCTTAGAGCCAACTTCAGAATCTGTTTAAAATAGGAATTTTTAACAAGTGAATAGTATTCCCTCAGTTGCCCTTAGATTAGCTTCCTTTCATGGGTACTGGGCAGAGTCAGTACAATTTCACTCCTGGTAAAAAGTTTTTACATCCCTGAACAGATATTAAACACGATCAGCATAACATCAGTGAATTTGATGAGATTCAGCCCACACAGTTTGTTCCTCCAGAGCTGACAGAGCTTTTGCTAGCCCTTCTATCCCAAACTAATAAAAAAGAAAGACTGAATGAACTCCCACAACTGCAGCAAATAAAGCCAAATACTAGACAATTTTAACAAAAATAATAAGGTTTCAGTCATTACTGAACATTGCAATTCTGCTGAAATGAAATGTTCTCAGTGAGCCAAGTGCAAGACATGTTTAATTCAATATTATTGCCAAATCTTTACTGGCTATGGAGAACCCTATCTTCAAATGTTTGCATCTTACTAGTCTACTCCAACTTCATCTAGGGATACCGTCACTTATATTATATTGCAAAAGTACCCACTTTCAAGGGGTGCTGCCTGTGTCAGGTTAGAGTTTTCCTTTATAAAAATAAAACAGTCGTCGTGAATCTGAATACATGTTATACTGATTTGGTGATTTCAAATTTGAGCCTATGGATCTACCGATTTCTTTTATATTGTAGCATGATTTTAAATGCTTGATTGTTTAATTTACTTAGTGAAATTGAAATAAATTAGCTTGATACTATTTAAGTTGAAACATCATTTTAGTGGTTTAATTCATATAAGGCTGGCAAATAAATGGCCTTTAGCTGTTCCTTTGGATCCTTGCCATTTGAGCCCACTAGTTTCCCACTCCTGACAGTTGTGCTGGTAGCTCATATAATGTTGGCTGTTGTGTAATGTTGCATTTTCCTTTTAGTTTCCCCCAAGCTAAAGCTAAAGGGTATGCAAGAGGTAGAAGCGTACCAGGTCATAGCTCATCTCCCTACTTTCTTCAGGCCAGAGCCACCCTGATCACAGAAGCCATCATGGAATGGGAAGGTACCCAGCCTTCCTATTAACTTCAGATCTGTAAAATCCCGTGCAGAGTCTGACAGACTGGTTTATGCTATGTATTTTCAGCACTGGCCTTGAACTTAAGCCAAAGAATCCCTTTGCGTAAGGCATGTGCAAGCTGCTTGGGTCTGATTCCATATGAGACCTAGGTCCTTTTCCCCTTCTTCTTTATCTCCTGTGCCCATGCTTTTCTATGTTTTTGTAGAGCTCTCATCCTTCATACCTCGCGCTGAACCAGAGGAACCGCCATGGTTAGCATACGTTCAGCTGTCAACCTCACTTTTCTGGCCCTTCCACGTAACCACCTTATACCCATATTCAAAACTTTACACTGCTTTCGTCTCCCAATGTATCAGTGTCTTGTGCTATTCTAAGACATTTCATTCAGGTATCCTTTTCTGTTCCAGTTCCACAATGGTGGCAGCTGAGGCATTTATGTGTTTATTATGTTTTAACGTTTAAAGAATACATCTTACTTTGTGTTGCATCAACTTCACAAAGCAGTGTAAAACCTAATTATTGCTGCTCTACGCCCCCTCTTCCTTTATCAGATCTTTACAAAGGCTATGCATAACATATTCATCTTTACTGTCAAAAAAATATGGATATGGATAGCAACAGTGTTGTTTTGTCTAAGTGTTATATTGCAGAAAAACTAATTTTAGGGTGGTGCTGCATCTATTGGGGTTAGCATTTCCCTTTATACTAAGATCCATAAACAGGCTGTCATTAAATTGTTGAAGATTTGCATAGTGGACAGGAATGAATTTTTTTTACTCCTTTGTTCTCAGTTGTAGGATGTCCCTTTATGAAGGCTAGGTCAGGTGCAGCCCCTTGGAGGGTAAAGCAGATGGTTCCTGTCTATCCAGCAGCTGGGCATACGTGGGTGGAAAAACTTTGCAAGACAGTTGAGTGTGGCACGTAGAAGAGTTACAGCATGGAGATGGGAGCCTGCAGCTCAGGAGGAGCAGACAGACAGACTTCAGAGGCTGATGGAAAGGACTTCCTAGGGATCAGGGGGGATTAGTCAAGTTTGTGACAAACTTAGAAAGTCACTAAGTTGACCGAAACCAAGCCTGTAACTGAGGAGGACATGTTTAGGAACGCTTTTTATTTCTATTCTGCTTGAATTGGTAATTTTGAGGTTTTTCTATTCAATTTTTTGGGTTTGGTTCAAGCTGTAATAAAACACTGCTCTCTGAGTTTCAAAGTCTTTTGGTCTTCTTTGGGGATCTCATTATAATGAAAAGGTCTAGGCAGTTCCATTGCAAAACTTTGGCTGATTTTGGCTTCTGTCACAGCTAGGTAGTTAGGAGACACTAAATATCTCCCTTGCTTACATGCTTCAAACTGCTGATCATAATGAGTTACTTCAGTGCAACAAAAGACAGAACTTGGTGAAATTCAGTATTTGTACCATTTGCACAACTTAATTATAATACCTTACAAGGCCTATGTGGATTGAGCTCTATCCAAAAATCTGCAACAGGCAGTAATTACAGCAGTACTGCTTTTGGACTGTCTGGTCTGTTTGGGATTTGGAAGTTTCTGCAGTTGGTACCTCAAGAGGAGTCTGAGATCAATAGTTTATGTTCTTATCTAGATCACTAGCCCTTTGGGGCTGGCAGTAGCAAGCATTCACTCTCTTCATCCCTAATAACTAAGTGTACGTAAACTTGATCCACCTAGGCATGGCCTAGTTGTTGCTCGCTGTGCTTTCAGACTGCAAATTTGCCCCTGATTTGGTGTTTTCTCCTTGTCCTGGATCCTGCAGTGTCAATTTAATCTCCTGGTATTTGAGTGCTGGCCACTCCTTTGGCTTGCTTTCTGGTTTCAGGTAGTTCCCGATATTGGTAGTTGGTGCTGATGGTCCAGCCACCACCAACTCCTTCTTGTCGTGCAGACTGGTGTCTCCGCAACAGTGTCAGGATCTTGGCATGTCACGCTGAGCTACACACTTCACAGACTAGTGGGTGATAGGTAGATTAAAATAAAAAAATTATTATTATTATTATTGTTATTATTATTATTAAATACATACTAGAAGTCCATGTTTTGTTGTACATTACAGTGAAACTTCCCCATCTGGTCCATCATTGTGATATTTATGAAACATATAAAGAGTATTTTCAAAATAACATTAATTTCATTATGCACGAGGTTTTCTTCCCTCTTTGGGGCCCAGCCCTAACGTGTAGTTTCTGATTGACTGAGAGAAAGATCAGTTTCTCAGACTGAGAAGCTGTCCCTTATGGGTTGACTATCTTCTGCTAGTGAAAAAAGAAGTGACCAGCCCTGAAACAATTAAACCAGAGTTTGGTGCTCAAGCTCTCAGAAAATGGTAAGAAAGGTGATCCACAGAGACTTTGTAAACATCTGGTAAAGAAAGAAATGCAATGATACAAAAGTGGGAAATGATAACAGCAATGATAACATCCAGGTGGCTCATCTAAAAATGATATGTTTGCAGTCTGCTTTTATGTGAAGCAACACTTAACTGGAGGAAAAATAATCCACGCTAGGGATTCTGAGGAATAAAAGCAGCAAATGTGCCATGACTGAAAACAAAACAAAACTAAACAAGTAAGCTCACCTGCAGAATAAAAAGCTGTAATTGGTGTTTAATGCATCCTGCAATCTGAGATTGATGCTGGTTGTGATAAATGGAGGAAGGAATAGATTTCTGGCTGAAAGATGCTCAGAACACAAAGGGATGGGCTAAAAAATGATAGGTAGGTAGGTAGATAGGTAGGTAGATAGATACATACATATACATGCATACATACATACACGCACACGTATATACAGATACTCTTCCAGCATCCAACTATTTGCAGCTCTGAAGATTTCTTGAGCTTGGTAACCTTCAGTGGAGTTTTATTCCAAATACTTGTTCAGCCTTCCCTTGTACCCATGTAAAATTTTTGGCATCCAAAATACCTTTTGGGAAGGAGTCTGAGCACTCTGCTGCATTCTGTGTGAAGAGCTACCTCCTCCGGTTTGTTTGCATCAAGCTCTTATCAGCTTTGTTTCGTGACCCCAGTTACATCAGTGATGCACAATACTATAATCAATTTATATATTTTTTTTTATATATATATATATTTGCAATAGTGTTATATTTCTTTAAAAAGCCTGAATTGAGTGAAATTCCCAAGATGGAGGGGAGATTGATCTGGTGTAGTGGGGAACTGAGCCTGTCTCTGGGACCAAAATGTTTGGGCCCACTGCGTGTAGCAGAAAGGGGGATGTAAGTACGGAGCTGGGAGCCCGCAGGTCACTCAGGCAGCAGGCAGACAAGTCCTCCTGAAAAACGTCCCAGGGACCAGGAGTTGCTAGGCAGATTTTGCTGCAATTCAGAGAGTCTCTCAATTGTCATTGAAAGTAGGTTTGAGGAAATGACTCACCTGCAAGGACACAGTGGGAAGGAGGATTTATTTATGAACCTTTTAATTTAATTGTTGGTGTTTATACTCCAGCTGGCATAGTCACTTTGGATTTTCTCTCTCCAGAAAAGTTAAGGATCTTAGTTAATACTACAGTAAAACATGGCTTCTCTGACTTTAAAGCCTTTTGTCTCGGAGGGAGGGAGAGTTCATTGGAGACAAAAGCCTGGGCAGATCCATCTCCAAGCTGTGGTCAATGTCTATTTCCTCAATAATGCTTATTAGTTGTACTGTACCGTGCTTTATCAAAAATTGCCCAGTGCTCCCCACAAGGAGATCCCTGACATCTGTTGCTTATAGCTTTTTCTTATGCCATCTCTGTGAAAATCTGTTCATATTAACTGAGTTATAAGCATTTTAAAAAAGGCCAGTGATGCATTCTCAGGGAATACTAGGATTTTTCCAAAGGCTTTGTTTATACAGAGTATAATTCCTCTTGAGATTGAGCATTAATTCCCTGCGCTTGCATTCCTCCATTAATGAATCCGAGTGGCTGATTAAAGATTAGAAGTGTTATTTTTTCTGGCTCCTTTGTGTCCCCCTTTACTTTCATAAAATAATGTAACATTTTCATTATTTGTAGGGGCCAGCAGGCATTTTGTGTCTAGAGACAAAACGATCCTTCTCATCTGTGATCTAGCAATTAATATAAATGTCACTGATGACATTTTAAGGTGGCACAAATATTTGAAGTGAAAAGTAATGATTAGGTGGTGCCAGCCCAACAAAAAAGTTTTACTGTTCAGTAAGCCAGGCTCTTTCCAAAAAGAGCTTGTCTTCCAAATGCAGTCCCCACACTTAATGTAGAGGAAGGTGAAAGGCCAGCCAAAACATACGAGAATTTAAGAGCAGAAACTTTGCAAAAGATGTAATTGTCACAGCGGATGAGTATTCATTAAAAGGTTCCTGGAAAATTCTGCAACTGAAAAATGCTGATGTGATGCTTGGTTGTGTAGATGGGGAAATATATGGGGAGTCAATGCTATTTCTGTGTAATGGGAATACGAATTGAGAAGCGGTTCACAACTGTTCCAGCACTAACAGATCTAAACCAACCTGATACCAACTAATAATTTTTTGGCTTTATTTAGATGAGCAGTATCAAAGTGATACTTTTTATATCTTTTATTTTTCATACATTTCTACACATTTTTCTTTGTTACCAAGCTTTCTAAAAGTTGAGAAAGCTTTCTTCCTTTATTTGGCTACTTGCTGAAGCCATGGCTACTCTGTTCCTTTTTTTTATTGAATCTCCATGTTTGCCACCTTCTTGGCTGCCTGTTCTTCTATAAAATAAACTGTAATTGGTATTCAGTATCTTAAATGTATTCAGCCCAAGAATTTTTGAAACAATTCCAAACTTTCTGTTTTCAAGACTGTGTCTTACCTTTATGCTCCATTCACATCCACCCACTCAGGGAATAATTTCTGCCATATCATTGTTATATTTTTCCTTATGCCTACGTTTTCTCTTCAAACCTTTCACTCAAACTTCAGATATCACACTCACTTGTGAGATCTCCTGAGTGTTGAAGCTTCTAGGTAGCATTCCAGTGAGTGGATGTGACTCGGTTTTCAGCAATTTCTACAGATAACTAATCTACTTCCTTACATATGTATACCTTTTTTTTCTCCTTAGGTAGTCAGTGAGGCTGTGCACTAATGGCTTCATTTCTTTCCAGAGAGAGCAACTCTGCAAATGCAGGTTAGTGCTCAGTTCTGTGCTTATCTCTGTCCTCTTCACATCCTTTGTTCCAATCTGGAAAACACTGTTTCCTCTTGCAGGTTCACTTTTATTTTGCTTCTGCATATTCCTGGGTTTTGTTTTATTTTGCTTTTAAACCTAGTCCACTGTGGCACCGAGGAGCAGAAAAAAGAGAAATCAAAACTTGTAATCTGATCTGAGTATATTTTGCAGGCTGGCAAATTTCAGTTGCTTATTCTGTTATCTTTAAGCCTGTTTTCAAAAGTATTTTTTATCTCTGTTCCATGTCTCTGAGGCCCATTACAATCTGATCTTATGTTAGAGATTGTACAAACCCTCCAAACAGCATGTCAGACTTGCTGAAATGAAGTCTGCTATAAATGCTTCAAAAATTTCTCCCTTTTTGATTTCACATATGAAGCCAATTATCTTGCAAACAAGTCATTCTTTCCAGGAGTGGAGTATTTTCTATATCTGTGTCATGGCTTGTTCTCTTTCACTAAGTTTTAGGCTGGTGAGTGAAACATGTGCCCTAGATCCTGCAAATATAATTTGTTTCATCCCGATATATTGATAGATACAGACCTTCATCTCGCTATGCCTTTCCATAGGCTCACCTCCTTTTAGAAGAAAACAAAATCTTGCCTGAATGACTTCCAAGAGTCTGTTGTATCTGTGGCAAATTCTAGGTGCATTAGTATGTTAAATATGCCGTTGTGTTTTGTCATTTGACACCTTTTGTCTCATTTCATGATGCTTTTCCCTCTCCATTGAGGATGCTAACTAATAATTATTGGTGGCAATTTATAAACAGTCAATGTCAGACCATGCAACTAGTATTAGATGAGGCTGGAGCTGGGGCTGGAGCGTGTGCTGCAGCTGCTTCGGGCGTGGATTCATGTGCAGCTCACAAATTGGCTTTGGAGAGGATGGACCACTTTATCAAAACTCACTGACACCCCAAATTACACACCTCGGTGGACTCAAGAGCACAGGCACTAAGGACTGCACTGGTCCACAGTCAAAGAGTGTGTTAAGAGCTGTCCAAGATCTGTAGTTCGCTCAGTGTGAGGAGTGGAGATCGAGAGCCTCATGTTACCCAGTGAACCCCATTATATCCCTCTTTCAGCCAAATTTAAAATAGGACTTTTTTTTCCACAAGTGAATAAGGGATAAGGTAGAATCAGGAGACATTTACTCCTCCTTAAAAATAAAAAACGAAAAGGATCCAAAAGAAAGGGTTTTTTTCCTGAACAGATATTAACCATTATCTGCATAACCATGATCAGCACAATGGCTTTGATGAGACTCAGCCCACACAGTTTGTTCCTCTAGAGCAGACCGAGTTTTCTGCCAGCCATTCTGTATTTGTCACATCCCAACCTAATAAAAAAGACTGAATGAACTCTCATGATTGATGCAAATAAAGCCAAATGCTGCTACAAAAGAAATAAGGTTTCAGTCACTAACAGTCACTGTTACTCTTCTGAGAGGGAATATTCTCAGCAAACCTCATGCAGAATCTACCTAAGCCACAACTTTTCCCTCTTTTTTTTTTTTTTTTTTAATTGGTGAGGAGAGATACAATGTTGGCACCTTTTAAAGCATCCTTCAGGAACTCTGCCTAGACTGCCATGTAACACAAATTATTTTGTAGTATGTCCTGCTCACTGCCAGCATCAGTATAGCCATTTCCTTCATCTCCATGGGTGTTTTATCTGGATTTTCTTTATAAATTGTAACATAAATACCTAGGCATTTTAGCTGGCTCTGCACAGGTCAGCTCAGGTTCAAGCAGGGTTCACATTACCAGTGGAAACTCAAGCACATGCTTGTGTGATTTGAGCAAAAAAAGAGTAAGGTAACTTTAGAAGCTAGAAGCCTCTAATTCAATCCCAAAGCATCTTGTCAACTGTTTTCTACTAGCCTGTATGTTTAATGTTGGGCCAAAAGGATTTGACCAGAGGGAGACTAATATCTGCTAACACTGTTGCTAACATACTGCTTTACTCATGGGTTATTTCACTTTGTATTTTATTATCAGCGGAGCGGATAGCACTGCCTATTATTAAAATTGGTGGATGTTGCCCTTGAAACTCCCCTCGGTTTCTTATAACTTTGTCAAGCTTTTAACTACTAACGTTTAAAATTTTCATGCTGATAAGGTGCCTGCCTCTGGCTGCTTTTGTAGGGTTATTTAGGTATTTATTTTCAATACATTCCAGCTGTTTTGAAGAATAATGCCTGAGAAACATAGGTTGTTTCACATAAGTTGAAAAACAAAATGATACTTGACAGTCTTTTTCTTTAAGCATCAGTAATTTTTATTTTCTTTTCCTCATTACCCGAAGCAAGGTCAAGAAGTTTGGTGGGGAGAGACTGTTATGACAGGGAGGTACATCTTGTATTTGTACAAGGAGTAAGCTGTTTAAAAATGACTGTTTAAATATGGTCATTGCTAACATGTAAAATTCTCCCAACTTCTTATCTATAGTGAGCACAATCCAGTGTGATGCTGTACAACATTTGCCGGCAAGTACAGCTGTAAGCAGCAGCGTATCAGCTTTGTTTGGCCGACTGGACTATGAGTAACAAGATTGTTTCAGAGTTCTCCATGCCGTTGTGCTGGACCCCAGAAGAAAAATCTTCTTCATCTGAAAGCAAGGGAAGAAGAAACCAAGCTTGTGGAGAAAATGGGAGTTTGACAAGGAGCAACTTAGGAAAGAGAAAGAGCGGAGGAGGCTGGCAAGTAATAGAAAAAAAAGTGTCGTGAGTGGGGTGGGAACAAAGACTGGGAATAAGGACCAACAGAGCCGCATGAAGAAGGTGAAGGAGGCTGAAAAATAAACACAGCGAGGTCGTAGGAGGCAGTGAGGAAAATGGAAATTGATGAGCAAAGAAGCAAGAAAAAAAAGCCCAGACTGCCCAACTTTAAAAACAGGCTTTGTACATGTATCTTAAAGTGCCTTGTGACATTTGCAAGACCTAGACTTTCCAGTTTGTAGGAAATTCTGAGATTCCATGACTGGGGCTGGAGGGAATGTTCTGAAAAGGCAAAGGAAACCAAAGAATTGAAAAAAATCACTTCTCAGAATAAATTGTGAAAAAAAAAGTCAAGTCAGGTGACAGGTTTCTCACTCATAGTGTTCAAAAAGTTGGATATAGTTTTGACATTTATCCCTTTAAACATTGTTACACCATAAAATAAAATATACCTAAATAAGTGATTTTGAATTACAGGTATAACTGTATTATTCTGAAACTATGATAACCTAACATTTTGCAGTTAAGCAAAAAAAAAATTTCAAAGCATTCAAGCCAGTACATTCCTCAAAATTGTTTGCTTTCAATACACCACTGATTTACAAGGCAAAAATTTTCATATAGGAAAGCATCAACTAGCTTTAGGTTCAATTTTCAGTTTCCTGGTGGTGTGCAACTTTTTATGAATGAGGCTTCTTTTTCTGTAGGACACCAGCCACAGAATTTGGGAGACATGCAGGATTTGGAAGAGGTGCAGTTAATGAAAAAAGGCATTGCAGAAAGAAAATGCAGAAAAAGGCACTGCGGAAAGAAAATCATATAAAGCAGGTATTTCACAGGTGGTCTTTTTACTGTGTTTTCTTCATTTTCTGGATATCTGATTTGATACCTCAGGGTCTTGTTTGCAGAAATAGTGATAACTTTCAAATGCTGTTGAAATCCGTTGAACTGTCTTTTGATACGCTAGCTGCTATATACAATAAATCCTCTAAAAATGTAGGTCCAAGGTATTTCAAACACAGCAACCAGAATTAGTGGGTATCTTTTACCTTAATCTCTCTGTGTTAGGATTTCCCATCTGTAAAACAGTGATACTGGTAAAGTGATGCTAATGGGTGGCAAATGCGGTATCTCCTATTGCTGGAGTGCTGAACTGCACAACTTCAGCGGTTTTCGTTCAGTGGAAGTTTTCTTTTCTGGCCTGAGTATGAAAGAGTAATTGCTTTCTTTCTGTGATCATAATTCTGTGGGAGAAAGTCATGTGAACAATCTCGAGCCTCTCACAGAGGAGACTTGAAAAATATTTTTAAACTACTGAACTCAAGTCACTTAATCTTTCCTGCTTACTGCAACGTATTGAGTTTTTGAGACCAAACTGTGTAGACTTCAGCTAGCTTTATAGTCTCGGCTGTTTATAGAGCATTTATCTAAAGAAAAAAGTAATGCAATATAGATGCTTCTTAAATTTACCATAAAATGAATAAATTTCAGGAATATTAAGAATAGATATGTGGGTCTATTGCCTAATGGTTAATCATTCTCCATGAATGACTAACACTTATGACTTTTATTCTCCTGTTAAGTGTATACATGCATAAAGACAAAATTGCAAGAGTTCCGTGAATAAAATATTTAATGTAAATATGAAATGAGAACCTTTCAGATGTCTAACAATGGGAAATTAGAATCTATTCCCTGAGAAAATGTAAACCTGAAATATGAGAAAACATTTCAGCATTGTATTTCCCCCCAAATAAAAGCTTCTGTGGGTTGATAAAAAAAATAAATTATACCAAATGCTGTTGCCATCATTTTTCTTCTCAGTCTATCTGTGTAATGCATTAAAACTATCAATAATGACTCTGAAATTGTAAGAAGCAAGGCTAATTTGTTTTTATCAGGCTTCTCAGTTGCACAAATTGCTGTGAGATACAGCTTAAAACTTTTCCAATTACAGTCCATATTTTCTACAGTGAGCAATGAAGCTGGAGGCTTGATTGCTTCTGACTTAGCTCCCAGCCCTTATCTTTTTCTTCTGCTGTATCTTTGTGGCTGCCTTTTAAAAATTTCTTTTGGATTTGTGTCAGCACTCCTGGTACCATGTAAAGATTAGTAATAACTTGGAGCAGCCGTGTTACCTAGAGCAAAAATAAGGGCCCATTCTTCAACTCTCATCAGCTAGGAGGGGACCATGTGGCAGCAGCACTTTACCCTAGAAGTGTTTACCTCTCTCAGCATTTTGAAGCACAGTGCTATTAAATTGTCTCCCCATCATCTCCAGGGCTGGCTAGCGTTGCAGCACAGACAGAGCACTGCACAGGTTGCTAGTCCTTTCTCACGTGATGCAGCCATCCTGATTCACCGAGTGGGAGGACGACGTCCATCTTCGTTCGTACGTACTGCTCCCCTGGTAAAAGTGCACAGCGCCCTTGTTTTATCCAATCTGCTCCTGTATTGCTAAGACGCTTTTCAAGAAACACCATATATTACTGTTGTTACTTTATTTATCGTGTGGTGTTAACAAGAACCTGGAGATGCAGATTCATTTTGGAAGATGACAGTCTCAGCAGCCAAAGCAAAGGCGGAGTGTGCAGGCAGATGATTAAATGACTTGCGTACAGTCCCAAAAGAAGTCAGAGTCTGGGACAGGACAGAATCAAGGTTGTCCAACGGCCATCACTTTTATTTACCACCACTTCACTCTACCACTGGCTAGTTTCAGAGGATTTGGACTTCTCTGTGCTTTCTTACGTAAAACTACAGCAGAGAAAAACAAAGACATCTGAATAAGTGTATCTGGGAACAAAAAAAAGTTTTTTTTTTTTAGCAGGGCTGGCTGCTATGTTGCAACAATACCTGTTGCAATTGCTGCCTGGGGAGAGTGTGTTTGCAAAGTGCGGCAGCAACAGATTCTGCAAGTCGAAGTACTCCACATTTGACCGCTATGGTTGGCAGCTTTTCTGTCAAGTAAGCGCTGGCAGAGAATATAGGGTGCTTCTCTGACAGCCAGACTTGAGACATTTTGTTCTCCTTCCAGGGGGGGGTCTGTGTTTCTCTGTGAGCTGCTCAGTGCAGTCCTGTTAAAATTCTATTCTGTTAGGACACTGCCTGTACCCAGTAAAAGCAAAGCACAGTGCAAGTCCCACCCAAAAGACAGACCATCTGTTTCAATTCACACTATGACCCACTGACAGCATCCTAGCAGTGGCAGGGAGGTATGAACAGATTTCTTTTTTTCACGTACACTCTGAGGTCCATTCACACATGCAGCAGAACATAAAGCAACCTCGGGGCAAATGAGAATTAGGGTCATTAACCTCTGCCCACGACAGTCCCTTCATGACTCACTTTTCATCTCTTGCTTCTTTGTGGAGAGCCTTCATGTGCTTCAATGATTCTGGAAAAAAGTGGCGATGCCCTGCCAAGAAAAGAGGGCTCTGTAGTCATCTCACTGTGAACAAAGAGAACTGGTTAACAGCAAGTCAGTCTTGTTTTGCCCACATATTTTGGCTGAGGTAATTTCTTTACAAAGGCAACTGGCAGCTGAAGGGTTCTCTGTTGGTAGAACTGGGCTGGAGCCGATCACTAAGATGAATCTTTTTTACATATATAAGGAAAACTAAGAAGTGAGTGAAGCAGAGAGAGGAGAGGGAGTTGCCTCCTTCTCTGGCAATTTACACCGACACAAACAGCAGCTGCTTCAGACCTCAGTGCTTTGGCTCTCACTGGCTTTGCATAGGAGCTGCAAAGGCAGAAAACAGAGAAGGGAGGGTACCCCACAACAGCAGCAAGGTTGAGGTCAGTTGGTCCTAAGCAGGAGGCAAGTGTTGTTCTGTGAGCTGAGGTTGACCTGGGCTCGGACACGTGTGCTCCCAACACACCAGGCTCTCATTCATCCAGCCTGGCACCTGTTCCCCCTGCACCCGGGCTATGCTGTAGATGTGTTGGGGATTCCTTTCCGAAGAGCTGCTGGTTTAAAATCTGTGGTGGAGCTTACTGCTTGTAAGCAGACAAGTATTACTCATTTTTTAGCAGTTCCCCATTATAGTTTAGGTTCTCCAGCTTGTGGGACATGAACTGAAGTTTCAGTCTCAGTGAGGACCCCAAAAAATTGAGCTGATCTCCTTTCTTATGACCTAGCTGTTGTTCTGGGCTGTTGTTAATAGAATTTCAGGGGCTGATTAGATTCAATGGATATATTCCAACTAGGACAATGTTTTCTAAACTGCTTATATATATGCATATATCATTGAAGGTTTTCTTAGCCTCTTCCCATTTTTCTGTTCTGTTCCTTTACCCCACCAAACTTCTATTTCTGCCACTGTTCTTCTGCCTCTTTCCATCATTTTGACACCACTAGCTACAGAAAGGAATTGAGTAGGATGCTTATCTCTGAACTAACAGCATCACAGAGCTCTTCTAGTCAATTCTACTCTTTTACAAATGCACTTCATGGAAAACAATACAGGAAAAAGAAATGTGTAGGTGCATGTTTTCTGATTCCATATGAGAAAAAAGAAGTACATTTGCATGGTATATGATTGCTGATGAATGCCTTCAGAGGAGAATACACCTGAACATGAAAATTAATGATGTGGGAAAGCATCAGTATAATTCCTTCCAGTTTCCTATGCACCCCCTCTAGATCATACCATCTTTCTCATCCGCTTCTCTACATTAATACAGTTAATAATCCTGATCTCACATTTATCTTTTGTAGAAGAGAGTAGAGATCTCAAGGCCATACCTGCACAGAGGTGCAGCTGATTCATTAGCAGGGTTTAGCCAGAGTACCTCCCCCTGAAAGCTTTGCCTGCAGTTGTACAAAAGGAATTACTCTGTCCTCTGATAGTAGGTGATTTCCTCTGAGTTCTTCTCATTGGAGGTCCTGTGCCCAGCATGGAAAAATTAAATATTCACCTTTCAAAGGGGCTCGGGCCTGGCTCTTGTTTAGTAATGTGGATCAGGGAAACCTGAGTGTCATTACCTACATCAGTAAATGCTTTATTTAGTTTAATACAAAGTGAAAGTGTGTAGCTTTCAGAGTTAAAACAGCATTCATTGTGGTCTAGATATTTTAGATATGTTACACGAAAGGGAACAGCCCTGCCAGGGAAGATGACTAATGTTCCGTGGTTGGCTACTATATGGTATAATGGCTAGCAGTTGCCTAGAGGTGGACTCAGATCCCTTTAGAAAGAAGACTGAATTTAACCCAGTTCTCCTACATTCAAATTTTCTAGCTGTAGAGCTGTTTTCTGAAAGTGGAGGGCTGCCTCACATCCCCTTTCATTTTGTACAGAGCCCAGCTGGTCAGGTGGGATTGTCAAGGCAGCACCTGGTTTGCAGACTACAGCTGCTTAGGTCATCATCGGCAGATTTGTGGGACCTTTGCCAATGAGAAGTGGAGCGCCTCTGGGCTTCAGGAATCTTCAGGGTGAGTTGGCAACTTAAGCAAGATGTGTGGAGCTTCAGTTACGGCTGTAGGTGCTCCTTAGGTAGTTTGACAGACCCTTTTGTAGATTAAACAGCATCTAGACCTTAAGAGGACTGCCCATTGGTGACACCAGCGAGGTTTAGGACATGAAACTACCTTTGCACATTTGGGCTGTAGCCCCAGGGGTGGGCTATGTTTTGCCAAGGTTGTGGGCAGTCATCCCGTCAGGGCAGGTTGACTCTGCATGCGTCACAGCTCACACCCTCTGCCCAGCTGCCCTTGAGGCCACAACGTGGTGCCTCTCTGGTCAGGGAGGCTTGAAACTAGGAAGCAAATACCAAAGCCATGCAGTGCTATCAGTTAAGTTTCAGTCTTTCAAAGTTATGGTCGTTGTAATTCAGTTGTATGTAATTAAGTGCCCGTATCTGTGCTCCCATATATAAATCAGCCAATATCAGCCAATGTGGTAGATGCTGCTGGTGAATAACATAATTCCTGACACAGTGGGGATTTTAATCTCCTATTGATCCCGCAGATCAAGGCCTCCGGCTTGGCTGTACATAACATTCAACAACAACAACAACAACAACAACGGCTTTCTTCTCCAGCTAATGGTGTGCAATACTTTGAACTATTTAAATTAATAACTGTATTTTCAGCTTTGTCAGATGCATTCTATGCTTCAAAGACACATCCTCACAGTTTACATTTTCCAGGGAAGTTGCTCATGAGGCACTTTGGCCCCAGAACAGGCAACCTGAGATAGAGACACCCATTAAGCTAACCGGGCTTGCAAAAAAGAAAGTGAAGGCAAACCCCTGACCCAAAAGACTGCTTAGAGATGGGAAGAGGGAGTAGTTAGGCAAGAGCCCCCTACCTGCGCAGCCTAATGCCGCATGCACTTTGTGGCACATGGGGAGAAAGAGCAGAGCTGGGCAGCCCGGCTTTAGCTGACTATGTCCAAATAGACTTCAAACAAATCCCACACTTGTAAAAGTTGGCTCGAGTTCCACTGATCTTAATAACAGCTACACGAGAACATCAAAAGAGCAGAATTTGGCCCTATGAAAGGCAAGAAATAACCCATTTATGGGTCTCATTGTAAGGTATTAGCAGTTTAAAATTACAATCATTGTGTGGCACAAAGAACATTCTGAACAATCCATTCCCTTATGGATGTGATTTAAAATTAATTCATTCTTCCGCCTCACTCCATTATTGCCAGCAAACCAGTGATGTGGAATTACTTACTTCTAAGCCATATGGTCTTCTGAGCACAGATAGCTCCTTAGCTTACTCTAATTAATACATTTCATGTATCAGAAGTTCACTCTGATTTTTAATTTTATGTTAACTAAACTGAACAAAGGGAAAAGTCGATTTTGCAATTAGAGGTTAGGGATGCTTTTGTTGGTTTTCTCATTTCCTATTTACTTTAAATCAAAGAGGCTTGCATTCCGGCATGTCAGTGCTTCCTAGCAAAGCATTAGAGTATGTTGGAGGAGAGATCAAATGGTGTTAAAACCCTATTTTTTATTTTCATGCTTCTACCTAAAAATGTAATTCTTTAAAAGGATTTCTTGTGACAGAGTCACTTCTGCACATGACTGTGTGAAGAGCAAGGATCTAGACCTTGCTGACTCATTTAGCAGAGATTTCTTGATTTTCTTAACAGCTCAGGTTTTGGGTTGCTTCTTTCCCTGCTGTTTTGTTTCCTGCTGTCATGAATACAGAACTTGTAGCCCACTATGCTTCATCCAACCTATACCCAGCTGAACAAAATAGAGGCAGGCATAGTAAGAGGGGCAAAATACTACCTTAGCAAGTTCATTCGTAACATTTTCAAAAACCAAATTCAGTGTCCTGAATTAAGGAACATTTTAAAATTATTTCCTACAAAGATATTTTTAATGTGAAAGATAATAGATCTGTGTGATACTTGGGTAGAATTTGGTATTATAATAATGGACCAGCAGAACATCCTGTTAAAATATCAGTGGATGTGTAAACCAGATCAAATAGACACCACATGAATTCACACATTCCCCTTCAAAAGTATTTTTGCCACCTTTCCACTATTTTATATCTCATTAATCGAGTATTGTTTCCATCTTCCTTTTTCTTTATCTATGTAATTGCTCTCTATGGGAGTATATTGTTTCACAGAAGACCTTTCCCTGCCACTGGGCAGTAGTGACAGCCCATTTTGAAGGTTATGCCAACAATTAGAAGGGGAAAATGAGAGGTCCTATTGGAACTGCAAGTGGACTGCTAGTCTGGATTCCCTCCACCCCTTTTCTTGCCTTTAAAACAAAATCAGTTTGATGTTTGTCTGTATCAGCTAGTTCTATAGTAAAACATAAACTGGAAGGAAAACATTTCCATAGAAAAATCTGTTGACCTTCACTACCAGTGAGAACTAAGACTCCTGAAATAGCATGAGAAGTATACAGAGGTTTGAGTGTGCAGACAGGCATTTCAGACCTCCCCACAGTCCCGCATCAATATTTATTTATTTATTTATTTATTTACTTAAAGGCAATCGCTAGTTCTGCACACATGAAGAAAACCTTGAATCTGTGACCCAAGCGAAGACAGGAGATGTTGTTTACTGGTCCCTTTGCCTAACCTTGGCAATTGCACTGAAGAGGATTAAGAGCACCCACTCAGTCTGTTAATGCAAGTCATCCATGCAACTCGTAGCATCCTTCTCAGAAGCAGTGGCTGCTGACATCACTCCTCCTCAGTCCCCAACAGCTCTTCTGATTAATCCTGGAACCAAAAAACTTCTCTTACTTCTGAATATGAATGCCCACAGAGAGAGTTAAAGGAACAGAAATAATGCACGCTAAATTTCCATCGTACCTGACAAAGGTGTAACTTCCCGACACGGACACGTCCCTATAACACACCCTCTTTTCCTGCCAGCCCTGTGCAAAGATTTTACACCCTATGCCTTTTGGCTATCAACCCTGCCTCTAATCATTTATTCTCCCATAAGGCCTAAGATCATACTGATGAAATCAGTATTAAGAAAGAAAACTGTGATATCAGAACCTGCAGGGAAAGAAGTCATATAGCTTAATGTGTGTTTGGATGCCCCAAATGATAGTAATTTTATCATTCTGCTAAGCTGTATACATGTGCATGTTTATTTTTGTTAACAGAATTCCCTTGGCTGTTTAAAGGTTAGGGTTAGTGTTCCACATTTCCTTAAAGAATAATTTATTTCTAGCCTTGAGGCAAGCTCATGAAGTAGCTGACAGCTTTCTGTATATCTGCAGCACATTTAGATCATAATCCCGTTTTTAGGAGGATTCTGTACCAACCTCAGTATGTTCATAATGATGAAATAATTATGTTAGTATTAAAATTCATCCTTTGCCAGTAACAAGCTGCAGAAATCTTGAATGCTCCCTAGGCTAAGGTTCACAATCTGTTTAAATTGGCCTTTCATGGCACAAATAAACAGCTTTAATTATCTGGGCAAATAATCAAAGTATTCTTAGATCTGGGGGTGAGGTGATATTAATCATATCCTACCTCTAGAGAAGGTCCAATTCTACCAAGCAGTTCATGAAAAGACAGGAGTGCTTACTCCATAATAACACTTATTAGCCTTTACAGATTATGAAAATATTATGGGTGTCATAATGTCAATTCTGTGAAGCTGGAGCTTCCTGACACAAATTACTGACGGTCAGTTTATACCAATCAGCAAAAAGTACTGAATATATATACGTACCACCTGCATTTATCACAAAAAAGAGCTGCCACTGAATAACGTGCCTATGATATATACATCTATGATGCACATCACATGCCAGGGGCAGGCAAAGCCCCAGTGTAACTGGTAAAGTAGCTTTGGACTTACCCTGAGTCATCTGAAAAAGAGAAAGGGCATTGCACCACTAAGATTAATGGTTGGAACTAAAAACCCTTTCTCAATTCTCTCCCTTCCCCAGTAAATCTGCCCCAGAACTCATTTGCACAATTTTTAAGCAGAGGAAATGGCATTGGTCAACAGGTACTATACCAAACCTGAGATTTATTGAGGACTACATTTATGTTTTTGCCTTGTCACAGGCTTCCAAATATCTTATGCAGTGCTGTATTTATTACATTACAGGTCTGCTATAGCTTTCCAGTTACTTCTATTATGTGAACTCAGAGGAGAAATAAGGTAGAAATAAATATACTGTCACTTTTCCAGATGAATTGCTCAAAATGCTAAACTTGCCACCAGACATTTATGGCACTGGGAACTAAATTACATAATAATATAAATTTGGCAACATGGCTTTTTTAACTTCATATATTGTAATATACTGCCTGGACAATGTCCCTGTGGAGTTAAAACAATGACCATGTTGTTATATTACCCGTAAAAACTTTGAAAGGTAATTAAGTGAAATGTAAGCTCAGTGTGCTCGAATTAAGCTGATGATTTATTAGAAGATGCCTTTGTGATTGATAACAAATGGCTGGGTGAAATGTCTGTTCCTCACCCCATTTTTTATTGACTCCTTCCACGGAGAGGTTGGGAGACAGAGATCTTTTCCTTTACATTAGATTTTCAAAGGACTTGTACTCTTCATTAGAGGCACATTTTCAAAGTATTTCAGAGTTTATCTGAACACCTAAGGGAGAGTTGCTCCTTCACAGGTGCTTAGATCTCCTTGCTGTCAATTGTGGTGGCAGACTACAAGTGGAAATGGAAACAAGCATGGAGTTAGGAGGGTGTTGACCAGCCCTGAGGATGCAAACCTTGGCTCTGTCAAGCTCTGTAGCCTGTCTCTTTTTCCCACATTTTCCAATGCATTTGCCAGCCAGTAACATAACAGCTTTCAGAAAACACTCCAGTGGTTAATTTGCAGCTGGATTCTTTTACATACCTGACCCAACTGCAGGCACTGAGCACTTACAAAAATCTAGCAGAAATGGTAGATTGTAGTAATTGAGCCTACATCCCTAGTGGGATGCCTTGCATTATTAACTTAAGATGTGTTGTGTTTCATAATGTTGTTTGTGTTTCATAAAACATCAATAGTCACACGAGTGCATGCAAATGTCTGCTTCAATTCCGAAAGACTTTCTAGATGTCACAGCTGCAGACAGATTCTGCAAACTAACATTAAGAAGTCACAAAAACTAAAGGTAAATATATTAAAAAAACAGTGTCTAGTTTGATTTAGATTCTCATGATTTCAAAAACAATCTCACAACTGATTTGAATCTCTTGGCATTTGAATGTGTAGGGTTGGCACTTACTTGGAGCCTGAACAAGGTGCTACACAAATCAATAGAAAAGACACCTGGAAGTTAGAACTAAGTTTGGTTCAAAGTGAGGAGAACATCATAGATATTAGCAGATTAGTAAAAAGTGCTGCATGTGTCAGACATGGAAAACAACGGCATTGTATAGGTTCTTTGTCATTCAGCTTCTTGCTTGTTCTAATGACTTTCTTTTGCTCAGCACCAATCCAACCTGTACTGTGCTGTTGCTTCTCAGTCTTAAATAGTGAACTGTCCTGAAGCAGAGGGAATAAGGAAATTGAGCCCATCTATAACACATTTCAATAAAGCATGAAGGTGGTATTGGTTCTGTCACCTGCGGATTAAAGTAGCTGGTTTCGTTATAATTTGATAGCATTTTGTTCTTGTTCTATTATTTCACCGTATTTTATTTAAAAGAAAAAGAATTGAAGATATTTAAAAATACATTTCCAGTGTAGAAAAAGGCAATTATATTACCTTTCTGCTGCTGTACTTCTGTCTCAATGTTAAAATTTCTCAGTTTTAAAGTAGGTTTTATTTCTCGTTTAAGAAGAGCGGGTATAATCTTTACTTAAATCACCTGTGGATCCTCCTCCTTTTGTTTCTGTGTTTGTATGTTGCCATCATAGGACATTAGTCTCAGAACCAATGATGAAATGCCCATCTATTTCAGTGGGACAATAATGTCTCACCTGGGTTTAATGTTTGCTGCCTGACATCCCAGAGATGTCTAAATTTTTGCAATGGACAAAGTGAAGCATTTCCTCTTTGAAGACTAAGCTGGTGATTTGGTTTAATACTTTAAGCCTCTTGAGAAATGCCACGAAGGGCCTCAGTGAAAAGCCTCTTGAAATAAATGGCAAGACTCTCCCTTACATCAACAGATTTGAGCCCAACCCTCACATCCTTTAGCAGCATCAGAAACAGTACTAGACCCAAATTTACAGAATTTGGTATTGTAGAACTCACTGCAGTGTAACTCCAGTTACCTTAGTCAATTTATTTCCTGTGGGGCATATGAGAAGTTGAACCAAGCTATTGTCATTATCTATTCCTGTAAATTATTGATATCTGAAATGCTGATGCTTCAGGCTGTGGTTACAGTAAGCACTAAAGCTTCCTGCAGTATTATTTTTCTTACTGGGTCTTGTCCCATTTTTTGGCCTTGTCCACTTCTAGAACAAGTAGTGATGGGCTGTGATTGACAGATCGTTGTTGTTTGTGTATACATGATCGTTTGCGTTCATTTCAGGAATGTCAGAGAAAATGCAATGTTAATTATTGATTTCAAGCAGGAGAAGACAATGCTTTCTTTTAACAGCAAACAACTTTGCAGCTACAGGAAATCTTACTTTAAAAATTTGAAAGCGTGTGTTTACCTATCTGCAGAAAGCCAGAAATGTTTTTGCTAGGTTTCAGCAGCATCCCTCCCACTCTTCTCTCTGCTGTTCTGTTGCCCAGAGAAAAGCAGCAGCCATGGCATTCTCTGCGGTTAGTGTGGAGCAGAGAGCAGTAGGTTTAAGCTGGCTGTCCAGGTCTGGAAGGAAGGAGCTGGATTTTGTTCTGCTAGGAAGAGAATGGCCACTGCAGATCAGGGAGGATCTTCCCTCTCACAAAAAAAAACCCAAACAAACAAA
>VYZW01036173.1:41816-73202 GCA_013401315.1 Balaeniceps rex
TTAGGAAACCCAGACACACTAGTGTATTAAAATGTTCCCTCAAAATGGCATTTCCTTGCATATATAAAGGTCCTTTTCTAATCAAATCTCCATTTAAATCCACATACTTCAAATGCTTCTGCAGATGCCTAATTCAACTCCTGTACTTAAATACTTGCAAAATGATGGCCTGAAAGTATATCTATTTTAACCTTTAAGTCCTGACCTTGCATGAGTGAAGAGTGAGATTTTCCAGGGTGCTTAAGAAAGTGAGGTATGCAGTTCTCCTCACCTCTCATACTGGGGCCCTGATCCCTAAAGATCTCTTAAAAATCCTGACCAGGATGTTTGAGGGAGGAAAAGAGTGTCCACAACTGCAAGTCTGAAAACAAACAGTTTTTAGTGAAAGACGAAATGTACTGAAAGAACCATCAAGAGAACAATGACTAACAGTTGCAACTGCAAGACGGAGCAGAATTGAGTAAATAGCATAATTGTACATGCCAAGTACAATGCAGAACATTTATTTTTATATCCATGTGGGGAGGGAAATATGTAGTAAATGACTCACCCTCACTACCAACTGCTTACAGACCTCACACCGTATTTTCATCTAAATTACAATGACCATTCCAGTAGTCTATAAAGAATATGTCCTTCACATATGGTGATACAACTGAAACAGGAGGATGCAAAGGTTAGTTATAGAGTTAAAGATTTGTAGTAAGTTTTCATCAAAGCCCAAATGACCAGTTTATCAATAGTGTCCGTATCAATTACTCTCCCATGTTTCAACACTATTTTGATTTATGGCCCAATCTTTAGCCCACTGGAGGCAGTGAAAAGATTTTCACTGACAACAGCATAGGCGCAATCAACTCCTAACCTTCCAGATCAGAGGCTGAGTTGTTTCCCCAAAAAAGTTCCAATGGGGAGCAAAAATAACTTTCTTCTTTTATAACTCCCAAATTTTCCTCTCAAGATGGTGAAAACCATAGGTACATGCAATAACATGCCATGAGCCTGTTTCCAAGATTTCTAAAAAAGTCATGGAAACCCACGCCTCTTCCAAAAAGCCACTGACAACTTTTGAACTGATCCAACCTGCATTGGTACCCGGGGAAATGTAGTCCTTAAAACAAAATGAAAGCAAACAAAACCAGTTGTCTCAATTATAACAGCGCAAGCTGTGATGTTTGAATGATTACTGATAAGGTGAAATGGGATGCTGAGTGTGGTCCCTTAAAATCTGTCTCTTCTCTGAGCAAGTCTAGTAAATATCAGCAAAACATTGATATTATGTCCAAAAACTGGCAGGGAAGCTCAACAGGGATATGTTAGACAGTTGGGGTGAAGCCTTTAGCCACAGTAAAGCACTATATGAGACAATAGTTCCCTTCAGCACATTAGCTGGTCATGACAAATGACTCATAACAAGAAACTGACATAAAAACATAGGTCTAAACCTCTCCCTCGTGTGTTGAGTCTGTCATGAATTTTATGGAGAGAATACTTCCAATAAAATTTAATTCAAAAAAGAGCTGCTTTTACTAATTCTCTTCTTGCTGACCCAGGTAACTCCATGCTGTATGAGGTGGTAGATTTTCACGTGCCAACAGTCTGTTCTGTAACTTTATTCTCAGGAAACACTATCATCTAAACATATGTGGTGGATGGCCAAAAGATCTGAGTGGTGATTCTCCGCATCCTCACACCTGAGCAGCAAGCGGAGTACCCGGATGCTCTCACATCCACCATGCAGCCTAGAGAGTGCAAAGACAATATGAAATGAGCTCTCATCTCTTTTTGTTTAGCATCATCTAAGGAATAACAATTTACTCTACACAAATTAATAGTGACTGTTATTGATCCTAACCAAGGCTGTGTCTTATGGAAATCAGCTACTGGCAGTGCCCATATCAGTGGTGGTTTGCCTTTGAGGGAAGAAATGACACTTGGGAACATGTGGGACACCTGGGATTTCAAAGCTTCTGTCGCTCATCAGAGAAAAGACCTTGCTTCCAGGTGTGCTGTATAGAGGGCTTTGACAGAAGAAAAGCAGTATACTCTGACTGCAAACCTGACATACTTGATCCTGCATTAGAGTAGAACATGACTGTAGTTGCTTAAGCATGCCAATATAACTTCTGAGAGAAGATGCAAGAACTTTCTGCAACGAATTATTAGAACATTAAAGATTTGTGCACTCGATTTTGTGCTATCCCACAATCTGATAAAAAATAAGGTACTGAATGTCTTGAAACAGCAGTAGGCATGCATACCTGTCTGTTTAAACAATACTGAAGTGGAAGAGAAAATATTTGGAGAAAAACCCACGATGTCTGAATTTCAGCTGCATCTTGCTGAAATACAAAGTTGGAGAACAGAATGAGGACTGAGTTCAGAAAGAATGCAAATCAAGGTGGACTTTAACACACTTTGGGAGAATGACTTAAATGTAGCCATTTGTTAAGTAATTTGAGATATGGGCTAAAAATTGTAAGATTAGGTAAAATGAAATCTTGAAGTGCATTTTTGTTTTGAAAAATGGGAGCCTAAAACGCCCCCTCTTCTTCCCTTGATCTGAGTGCAGATCTTCGCATTGAAGTCTCTGTCTGCTAACTTCACTAACAAAAAAAGAAATTGCTTTATTCTACTAATATTCTGGTAGGGCTGGGCTCCATTGCACATCAACAAGACTTATTAACTTAGTTGCAGCTGTAAATTTTGCTCAGTGTCGCTGAGAACATAACTTGAAGACAATGGAGGCTCTGTGGATGTAACAGACATCTCAATTTACTCTGCACAACCTTAATTTCCATGGTTAGAACCCTCAGAAGCTGGTTGAGTTTACAAGACTGGGATTTAATACCAATAATATGAGAACCTGAAATACAGAAATTGAGAGAAAATAAACATTAATGGCTCCCATGCCATGTTTGAGGTTTATTTTACAAGCACCTGTACTCTGAACTCCAGAGGAACAATCGTACGTACTTATATATGTAAATACAACACGAGCGAGCAGGGATGTTGGCATATTTGGATGGAAGTTCTGGGGAAGAGGTTATTAATCAACCTAATAAGCCCATACAATTTGTATCTTATCTCCCAAATTAAATTTGAATTTTTACCTGGTTTAGATTTATTTAAACTTTGCCCTTTTTATTTGTTTTTTCCCTTCCTTCTTCAGTTTTCTTTTCTGCTTCCTTCCTAATAATCTCATAGCTGGCAGGTCTCCCACACCTTTGTGGTTCTTGATGAACTACCTTATTTTTTCCGTCACCCTTTCAGTTCATTTATAAGACAGAGACAATGTGCTCTCTCTAGAATCAAATCCTGACAACCAGTTGCTCTGACAGCTCTACCTACAGTGCACATTTGCCACCTTCTGAGTTTCAATCAGCCATAAGATGTACAGTGAAAAGATATTTGAGCAGTGAGGATGATAATGGATCAAAACAACACATGAACACTGTGTCAGCATAATATGAAAAGCAAGAGTGATATTATGCCACACTGTCATTTTTACAAGTGAGAACTCACTGCCCTCAAAGAGTTCCTTACTTGATTATGGGTGCCACATTTTTTGAAAGACAGACAAATTGAAGAAAATTTAGAGATAGCAAAGCATTAGGAAATGGTCTGGAAAATAAGAATGTACAAGGAAAAAGTCAGTGTTGGGTATGTCCGGTCAAGAAATAAGATGATCAAGGGGAGATATAATTTTTACATTAAGCATGCTACAGTCATGGATGATTAATCTACAGAGGAAGAGAAGAAGTCAAAGGCTTCAAGCATAGAGTGAGAAATGTAACTGATATTAGGGAATACTTTCCAGTACAAAGCAAAATTGACAATGAACAAACCGTCAGGAAAGACTGCATAGTTGCTATCATTGCAGAAGCTCAAGGTCAGACGAGAGACCTCCATCTATTTAATGTCAGTTAAGGAGGACTAAATCATACCCGCCCTTTAGGAGGATGACCCAAAACCCAATCTTCCTCCGATAGGTTCTCATCAATAATCCTCACAGGTAACCTGTCTTGTGCTTTTGTCTTAATGTAAGCCACAAGCTCTATTTAGTATAGGGTTAAGTGTTTGGATCTGTGAGGCTTAAAGAAATTAGAATATTCTCTCTATGGGTATGCAGAGATGAGTGAAATTCAGATAAATAGTAAACTCCATAAACACTCAAAAAGAACATTCAGCAGTTGATGGATGTGCCCAACAGAAATTCCTGAAGTTGCTTAATGGGGTTTAACTACAGACAGCCTACATGATAGATCACACCTGACCATCCTCTGAGCTTTAATAAAATGCAGATGCCTGAGAGAACATTATAAATGCTGGTGGTGTTCTCCTCTACCTTCCTAGCTCTGTGGGTTTGGCATTAGGTTTTGATAGTTGTATTACTTGGATGAAAGTGCTACTCTGGTTTTCCTTAGTACAGCAGCTACCTATCCGGATAATGTTTGGTTACTGCTGGGATTCTGTCCTCATTCAGAAGGTAATAATTCTTTTCCCAGTTATTTTTGTCCCTTGTTCATTATGACCTGACTTCAGTGGACCTACAGGAAAAAGGTAATATTGTCTTTATATGTGACTTCAAGTTTTCTGATTCTGTTTAAGCTAAGTGACCTATGCTGTATATTATTGTCACACTTTTGAGGTTCAGATGCAACTTCTGAAAGAGGAATAGAGAGAAACGTGCTCTCATAGAAGCAAAATATGCAGGTGCAAATGTGATACTGGATGCTGACATTTAAATATATGTAAGAACCTCAAAGTTGGGAACCTTTTATGAAACATACCAACAGAGAAACTGCTTAATAGCTTTTGCATTAGTTATTCATAGGATTCCTGATATCCCTTATAATGTTACCTCTGTGCATTGAAAGTTTGTTTGCCAAAAAGCTAATCCAAACCAGGTGGGATGTGCTCTCATTTAAACTGATTATGACCTGTTAGCTAGTTAGTACAAAGTCTTCCTAGCCCTGAATTTTATTTCTGCATATGTCTTTCTGAAAACACAGCAATCTGGCCTGTGTTGGGTTAAAGCAAAAGGCTATACATACACCAAATGGTATATAACACTGCCCTGTCATCCTTTCACGCCATTATGGAAAATAAGCTCTGTGTCTAGCTTTTTGTTTAACTTAGGTTTGAAATTTTGAGTCTGACAACACATGGTGTTTCAGGGCTATGTAGTTACAACTAGCTACAGCAGGACAGAACATAAATTCTGTAAGGGCAGAAAAGAGTCCCAAAATGTTAATGCCCTAAGAAGTTACAGGCTCCCTTTCAACTGAACTGTGTTGACCTTTTGACTGAAAGTAGGAGGAGTAAGGGTAAGACAAGTGATGTTGAGGTTTGTGGTGAGTAGGAATGACAGTGGATTTGCCTAATCAGATGGCTGTGCGTTTCAGCTATAAATAGAGGTATTTTAAAACAAGCCTCTAGAGGTTATGCAGAGAATCAACTATTTCATAAATTGAATTAAGGGGTAAATATTTCATGCCAAAGAAGTGTTTTTAGATTGCAAATGAATGGTTTGAATCTTACCTGTGTTGAATGTCATGTTCTCTACCCACTCTTTCGGTGTTATGCCATCCTGTACCTACTACTGTGTCAGAGTTTAGTGTTGCAGGCAGGGTCAATGTATTTAGGACATAGTGCTGTTCACTGGTAAGATGTATGCTGCATACCTGCAAATGTACATTCATAAGTAAAGTGAAAAGTTAGTGTGACGGCAACTGTGTGCAAACACAAGACTCCCACAAACTGAGCTATTTCTTCTCCAGAGAGAAAAAAGCAATTTCTTGTCAAAACTCTCAGAAATGTTCTGTTAGGTTTATGGGCTCTCTGAGATCTTTTCCAATGCACTTTTATGAACTCCAAGGTCAAATCATGGAGGCTGAATTAAGTAACAGTGTCTAGAGAGAGGATGACTCAGTTTATTTGGGCGGCGCAATATGAGCTGCTTGCAGTCCCAAGAGCTACTCAGCATGTCAGGGATTTGCAGGCAATATTTATGCTTGTCTGTTTTCTCTTGCAGATTTTCATACTGGAAAAAACTCTGAATTTTCACCTGGTTTATTTGGGGAAAGGGTGTGGGATTTAAGCAGTTGTCAATAACGCTGGAGAGAGGTTTCTGTGTTCTGGAGATGAAGTATTTACCTATTGCTGGTTACTTAATGATCATGTCTGATGCATAACTCAATACTTCAACAGTCTCATGGCATCTGTCTTTTGAGTAGTGTGCGATGGAGACCATGGGGTGGGTATTGGGGCAGTGCCAGGCTGCAGGAGTGGGTTGTACCTTCTAACAAGGCTCCCTTCAGATCAGCTTCTCCCAGGAGGTGATGCAGCCCTGGCAGGCGCACTGCAGCAGGGTGCCTGTCCTGCACCCCCAACTCATGCACTGGACTTAACAGCCTGCTGTAACCTGCTGTGCTGGGGGAGGCTGGCCTAGCTTCCAGGAAGGCTGAAACGAGAGCCAAGTGGGGACATCTGCAGGGTGCTGCCTTTGGGAGAGGTGGCACTGCCCTGCAGCAGGGACACAGAGAGAAGCTGCCTTAAGTAATAAGCATGTTGGCTGCATTTGCTGTGAGCAGTGATGCCTTAGAGGGAGGTAATCAGCATTAACAGTGGCTAAAGCGTTTTATCTCCTCTCTCGGGAGACAGACGTAAGCCTATATTTTTCTTTTGTGGTTCATGGTTGCTAAATGCAGAGCAGACTTCAGCTGCCTTCTCACTGGAGCCAGCCTGGAACTTCCTTTTAACTGAACCTAACACAATTAGAAGCTCGCTGATGTTTTTGTTAGGAGACAAGCATCCCAATAAATAATCTGGAGAGTTGCTCTATGATAGATTGAGTCACTGTTTTCTGAAATAGGCCAAAGATCATCTAATTTATATGCCTGATCTTCCATCTGGCTGTCTTTGAAACCCTTTAAAACTTAGGCTGCAAGAGAAAATATGCCTGATCTTGTCTCTGTTCTGAGCAAACAGTTTTGATTCCTGGAATTGGAGGCACCATTAAAAAAAGTATGTGTTGTTTTTTTATAATGGGATCAGAACAGGTGGAAGGGAGTGGAAAGGGAAGCATAAGCTTGTTGTCACATGCTTTTTTTAAAAATAAAATCAAGAAATGCACATCTGTTGATGCGTATTCACAAGTTATCCAGCCATAGGAGGAGGTGAAAAGAGAAAGCCTATTAATTCAATAGTTTTTTTGCAAAAGCATGTCCATGAGTCTTCAAGTGCCCTTTTCCACTACTGACAGTCATTTTTCTTGTGCCTGCAGTCTGGTTTCCCTTTGTAAGGGGAGTTAGAGTCTCAGCCTGGCTTAATTTTTGCATGCCTTATGCATCAGTTAAACATCGTCTATTTCATATATGTATTGTGGCCCTGTGATTGTCCTTAACTAAAAGAGTTTGTGTGTAGAACTGGATGTTTGTCAAAGAAATCCTTCATAAAAATTTCCCTGGACCCTTTCCTTGGAAACTTCTTTGGCCTGGCCCACATTTCTTCCAGTAACTTCTATGACCTTGATATGTATTGTATCATGAGGGACACACACACAAAAAACCTGAAACCCACAAGTATCATGAGCTTTGGAAGCTTTGTCTCTGAGAAAGATACAAGTAGTCTGTCATGGTTGTAACATTCAAGTCTCTTACCACAACAACCAGTTCACATCCTTCACATACAGCTCCAATAGGGGTTTTCTAAATTCAGGTATAATCAGCTTCTTTCAGAGTAGAACCCTGCCAAATAAAGAACTTGGTCTTTTTTTCCATATTAGTCAACTCTATTGTGCTTTTGTTTCCTGTGGTAACCAGAAAACTTTACTTGGTCCTTTTATTTCCCTCTTGTTAGTTTGATTATTTAGGAATATTAATTTAAAGTTCCCTTCATACACTTAGCAAAATAAATGTTTTGGTTGTAAAATTGTGACAATCAAACTGAAAGAACCATTATCATGAAACCAGTAGGTTGTGCTGCATTAATAACTGGTGTCCTACATTAACAAGAGTTAATGCAGTGATATCTTATTGCCTCCTGGATCTGCCATGGAAAGCTGTAATCCTTTTCAGATAAGCAAATTCCCCATTTTTAGGACATTGAGGGTGGTTTCCGAGCTACAGACAAGCCTACACCCATTCTGAACTCCTCAGAAGGTAATACAAGAACTGAGCTTTTATTTCAAGATGAAAGTCTATTAAAAAAAACTTGATAGACTCTGAGCTTTGAATGATGATGGCTGTTCTGTTAGTTTGACTTTTTGGCTTTCTGATCTGTGCAGTATGGTCAACTTCTCCCTACAGAAAACACGGGGGAATGGAACTTTTATCATTTCATTCACTTTAGCTCCTGATTAAATGAACATAAAAATGTAACGCAACAGCTAAGAAAGCCAGCTGCAGAACAGATACTATAAAATGTACACAAAATGTAATAAAAGTGAAATCTAATGCCTAATTATATCTTTCAAGAATTAAAGGAGACCTTTAACTAGTGGAGCTAGTTCTTGTTTTGTCCATTTTCTTACTACAAAGTTAGGCAAAATGGATTTACTGGAACAGGTGTCTGATGTATTTGCCATCAAAACCCTAGTAACTCATCTCAAAAAAAAAAAAGGGGGGGGAGTGGATTTTTTATTTGCTAAATCACTGTTTTGGGGCTTTACTCTCTGCTCTGTGGATCTTGACTTCTGCACTTCTTTCTCTCCTTGGCTTATTGAAGAAATGGATATTCCATGATAGTTAATTTCTTATGCTGGCAACACAAACTTTTCCATGTTACTTACACAAGATATTTTCTAACTGTGTTTTAACTGGGGTAATGTTTGCCTCCAGGCTTATAAACCAAATCGGCACCTCTTTCACTTGCAAAATGCATTGCAGGTACAAAATTGGATTTGTTTTACTCATGTGGTCAAAAATGCCATTCCAAAAACTTGAATAGATAAATTGTATTGGCAAATACAGAAGGCATAAACTAAATTAAACGTATCACCCACTCTACCTGTGAATACAACAGTCTTCTGGAAACTAGCTATTTTAAAATCTAGGTTAGGGTTATGTTAGATTTTTGTCCACTACAATTGTCCAAGTAACTCTTCTGAATAGATGACATGTTATGCAATTATGAGGCAGCCTATGGGGATTTTCATCATAGAACTCAAAATATGTGTGATCTGGCAAAAGGAAATGAGAAAAATAGGAATAATTGCTTTTTAAATACTGAAGTTTGAAGTATGTGCCATTAGCACTTTCTAAAACCACAAAGTAGAATAAAACCAGGTTTTAACAACAAACTGATTTATTATGCCAACAATACATCTGACCTAGTTGTAGAACTTTTCCTTTTCTTAATAGTTTTGCAGTGCCAGAACACCAGCAGAAGTGAGTAAAACGATTAAAGCATTCTCTCTAGATTTCAGGGGATGACTGAGGTTTATTGCAGCTGTGATGGACAGGAATGATTTGTACCAGGTGTGATAAGCTTGATGTGAAACTGGCAGGCCACACTTTCATTGGCTGAAATAAACCATAAGAAAGATCTTTGACAATACTAGTGTGGTCCTGAATGAGAGAAAAGGATGTTTTATCCCATCTTTGTAACAAAGGAGAATAATTTCCATGAAAACCAGCAAAGAAATGTGGTATCTTAATCTAAAAAGATTCAGTTCCAAAGTATTTTTAAGATTCTTTTCCCTCATGCCATGCAGACATTTTAAACACTGAGCAAATCTTCTCTTTCCTGTTATTGGCAGAGCTGCTGCAATGTGTAAGACCTTTTTTTAATTCCTCTTGGTAAGCTCAGAACTCCTTTTTATGAAAGATCCACAATGCAGTGCAAACAAATGTGTGCACCACAATCTTCTGAGAAAATGAAACTGGGAATGAACTAAAACAGATTATTGGTGTTTGCATTGCTTTGTATGTTTAGTGCAACCTTAAGCAGTTAATACTAGAAGACTCCTCCTGAATTTCAATGACATATTTGCATCTGTGTTACATCGTTTTAAAAATTGATTTGGTCAGTTGCATAAGCAGTCAGGACAGGGACTAGCAAAATAAATATCTAGTGATATGTTCCATAGATTTTCTTTTTTCCCCCTGAAGTGAGTTAATTGAAAACAGTATATAGGTATTGACTGGGACACCTGGCCACTACATGTTTTAACAGAACCCATAAAACCAATAATGATTAAGTTTAATAGATCAATACGAAATTTACTAAAGCTCTGTTAAACTTTAAGCAGTTAAAATCAATAGTTAACCTACTGCAAACAGATATGGAGAAGCCCTTGATTCCCAACAGAGTTAAATATCTCCCTTTGAAGAAGCAGTGGGTAGAAAGCTCTTGTATGTCAGCATACTTGTCAGTGTCATGCTGTTTCTGGAGATCTTATTAGGAAGAAATGCATTTGAGAACTACTATGCTAATCTGATTTTACAACAAAAGTGTATTCAAAGCTACGGGCATCACCAGCATTTTCAGGTTCAAGTGCAGGCATTTTACTCTGCCCACCGTTTGGCATTAGCAGGCTTACGGCTCCTTTTACGCTATGGCTGCAGGTCTCTGGTCGGCTCTCCACACTGTCATTTCTGGATCTTAAGCTGAACACAAATCCCAAGCTGACACATCACCAGAATCTGAGAAGGCTTGAACCTGGACTTGAACATAGTAGCTTAAGCACACTTCTGTCATTTGTGCTGTTTCTTTTTTCTTCCAGACATTTTTTTTTTTTTACACTTAAAGCCCAAAATACTTGGAAATACTCGCAGTATAAATAAAGCACTGTTAGAGCTGCGCTCTTTCATATGTTGCCACCTGCTGTACCTCTGCTGCTGTGAAAGGTGCTGTGCCCATACCTAGTTTTAAACTAGAGTGGATGCTTGTAACACTGCATGTCACAACCCAGGTTTCACTGTGGTCTGCAAAGAGCACTCTGAGTGGACTCTGTGCTGCCACTATTATACCAGTATCAGTGCCTGGCCTCCTTAGTTTAAGGTTGGTTTGGCTTGGTATACAAGGCTTGGAGGAGTTCCCTCCATGGGTTGCAGACTGAATATGTCCATACAGACAAATGAAGATTTTACTGATTACACCCATAAATAATAACTTGTGAACTTTCCATAATCACAAATGCTGTCTTGGTTGCTCAGATATGTTTTTTACAGCATTTTTTAAATCTTTTATGTTTGTTAAGGTCTTTTAGTTAAACCACCAGGCAACCATTTCTTTAATGCTAAAAGGTAGTCTTGGCTTAAAGTAATGAATAATATTGGAGTCCCTAGTCCTAGAATCTACTCAGTGTTGGTGGACCTTGCAATCTTTATGGACACCTGTATGTTTCTCTGTGGGTGCAGATCTGGGTGCAGGATAAGGGGATTAAATTAATAGTGAGGCTTGAGGTGGATCTATAAAAGACTGAAGGAGAGTGGGGAGGTAAGAGATGCAGTGCCTGGAATGGGCATGGTGAGGATACTGTTCATAACTGAGGAATATCTAACTCCGATTAGATGAAGAAACTAATTCAGAGAATTGGCAGCTTAAAGCCAGAAGGGCAATTTGGATCAGCACAGCCAAACCAAGAGTCTCCAGTGCTCCTGGTTGGTCTAATCAACCTTCTGCCATGCTGAATAGCTTTGTAATTCATGGAAATGCTGGGCTGTAGGAAGAGAGGGGAATTATTACAGGGACTTCACCTGGGGACAGCAATGTTTTGGGTTTTTTTTTTAAGGTTAGATGAGTGAAGCTAAGGATACATGTTGTCCTATGCCCTCCTGGAAAAGATGGTTTTGCACAGTCTGGTTAGTTGTCTTTCTAGGGCTTCACCCCCAGTATGTCTGTGGAGATGTACACTTTGGTAACACAAATGCTGTTCTGTTATGCTGTTGTTTCACTGAAAGCAGCACAAACTTACCAACAATGAAGAAAGGGTGGGTTGTAACAAAATGACAGAACTCTGGTGTTTCTCTGTGTTGGGTGTCTTGCAATAACTGGAAGAGAAATTCTTATTCCCATATGCATATTAAATCTTTATAATAAAACCACTTTTTGCGGTTAGTTACAATTTAGATCTAAAACAAAGCCCTGACACTAATCACTTTTACAAATCCTTTTTTTAGGGCTTGAGTCAACTCCCTTTGAAGTCAGTGGAAGCCTTTGAATTTACTGAGAGTTACTTGAGGCCCCTACATTATAAGCAGGTCTTGGTTGATTGGGTTTAAAAAAAAAAAGCCCACTTATATTAACTGCACTTACACACAGAACTAAAACTTTCAAATAACAGCCTTCTAATAAAAATCTTAATTTCTAAAATATGTGACCTTAATTATTATTCATCTGCACTTGCATGCTGTGCTGCTTCTTGCAAGGCTTTCTGCCTCATATATCATCTTGTAATTAGTAAAGTGGGAAAACACATTCATCTCTTCTTCAAAGCAAAAAAAAAAAACAAAAAAAAAAAACAAAAAAAAAAACCAAAACACACTTTAATCTTAAGTACATCATAATTGGCAGGAGGAAAAAAGGGTGGGGGAGGTATCTGAAGAGTACCTCAAGAATTTTGCATGGGAAACCTTTTTGGTAGGGAATCATTGCTGTGTAGCTCTTTGCTGTATTATTATTTGTTGGAAAAAATAAGGGAGAAGGACAAGGAGAGCACAAGGACCAGCATGAGGATGGATCATCAAAACAGGGAAAACCACCCTGTATGGGGAAAACCTGCTCTTCCCACCTTTTAGGAACAAAAACCTAAAGGCTGTCTAGAATACTAATGCTATTGATCTTACTCATAGCGCTGTCTCCCTAACACAGCCAGCAGGCTGTGATAACATGGCTTATGGAACCACACAGAACAGAAGAAATTGATTTTTTTTTTTTAAATTAAAATTTGGATGATGAGGCTGTATGGGACATTCTGAGGGTAAGCAGAAGTCCATTAGTCTAACGTTTGGGAATCCCTGGCTGAAGAGTTGCTTCTTGGCAAAAACTTCCAGTAAGACAAAAATGAAATGCATATTTTTACAGCAATGAAACAGGAGGATGATCAAATCTGTCCCTGTAATAGGTTTGAATATGGCCAGGAACTCAAATGTATAAATCACTTTGGGCTGCAATTTGATGTTGTTAATTTCTCTAATCTAAACACAGTACTGTAAAATGATCAATTATCTGTCTAAGGAATACTCAATAGAGCTGAATATTTAACAATAAGAGCATCAGGGGATGTATATTTTTAAATAGTGTAAAATGAATGCAAGCTTAAATATTACCAAAACGGGATTAAAGAGTGATATGGTATGCTTCCCTGGTGTCAATTTACTGAGGATCCCAGAATACTTTAAGCAAACACTATCTGAAGCTCCAACCCACAAACTCTTTAAGCTTTATAATGTGTTTCTTAGAAAAATCAACAGTATTAGTTTGGATTTAAGTCTAACCTTGAAACTACAGGAAACTGCCTAGGAGCTTAGCTTACCTACCAAGGACCAACATTTTTGTTTCAAGTGTCTTGCCCAGACTTAAACACAAAGTTCTCACAGCTAGGAACAAGATCTAAGTTTTGTTAGTCTTCCCCTTCCATCATGTCAAATCCTGGAGCCCAAATGTTATGGGGTAGTGCAAAGTTTACACCTGGCCATGGTTAGTGAGGTTTAGTCTGGGCTTTTGCAAAGAAGCAAACTGCAGCAGAGGCAGAGTTGAATGTCTGCTTAGAATGCTAGATGAACTGCCTTTTTCACATTGTAGTGAACTGAAAGTCTGCACTTTAGACTTCAATTTGTCTACATGTTAGCTCTCCAAGTCTCCAATTATAACAAACTTCCATCCCTTTATGGATCTGGCCCAGTGTTCTCAAGCTCTTAATTTTCCATCATCTTTCAAAAAAAAAAAAAAAAAAAAAATCTAAATTTGCAGTCAGGTTTTCCCTGGAAATATGCCACCTTCCACTTAAACAGTCTATAGAATAGGAAGAAATTCAGGGGGAAATTTCTGGGCAGAAATTCACCCAGAGGGAAAGCCTCAGCAAACAAGTCCCAAGCAATTGGCTTGCTCATCCCCTCTGCATGTTTAGTGTTTCTATATTGTGATTGGGATTTAGGGTTGACTTCTCCACATTGGGATTAGGACACTTTCTTGTAAAGTCTTTGTTTAGACATGTGTGACTTTGGGCAAGCTACTCAACTGTTCTGCAGCCTGTGAAATCTGTATAACCCTTCTGCTTAGCTATAGTTTATGAAGTGTCAGAAACACTTGGACAATACTCTAGTATGGAAGTGGTGGGTGACATAAATATTTTGCTGTACTGCAGGGCGCGCTTCTGTGAAGGAGCTAGCGTATGGTAAGTATTAGCTGTGCACTGAGGCTGACGGGGAGCCCTGCTGCCTGACCTCTGAATATCAGAGTATCATATTTTGTCTACTTTCCTTTTGCTGTACTGAGCTGAATAACTTGTGTTTGATGAAAGATATGTTGCTTTGTTGAGCAGCAGGCTGGAGTTTGCTCTACCTGTGCTTTGAAACTGTTGTAGGTGAGTCTGCCCCGCAGCAGCAGGATGCTGAGGTGTGCTTCTAGGGCAGCAGCATGTAGGAGGAGGCCTGCATGCTCTCAGGAGAGTGGCGGGCACTGTGGGGTGCCTCCAGGCATCTGTCTGAGCAACAGTGTTCTGCTTGATTGTGATAATAGGTGAGGGTGAAGCCACCTCTCCTTGAAATTTGTTTCAATAGTTGATCAATTTTCAAGGAACATCTGAGTTCAAATACAAATTTGTTGAGTATCAGCTTCCAGGTGTTGGCCCTTTCTTATCTGATTAAGAACCACCTCCTTAACTTTTTTCTTTCCCTGCAAAGGAGATAAGATTGTGTTGTGAAACCATGTCTTATGTTTCTTCTGATAGTATAAAGTGATGGAGTTCTTTCACTGAAGGGCATTTTCTCTGGTCCTTCAGTATTTTTTTTGCTCCTCTGTCCTTCTAAATTTTTCATTATGCTTTTTAGCAAGTGGACAATAGAATTGGAGAGAGAATTTTAAAACAGGAAATGATAGCTTTGTGGTTATAATTCAGTATACACTATGTGCTATGTTCAGGAATGTGGGTGCTAGGAAAGTAAGAAAAGAAATAACATAAATTAAAATATGCAGCACTCTGTTTTTCCTGCCTCACCCCTCTTTGCTGTCTTTGCGATAGGTAACTTGCTTTGACTATATATCCATTGACTGAATGCTAAATTACACTACTATGCCCATAGCCTTTAGTTCTTGGCTCAGTGAATCTTGGTTACCAGGCCTACCACTTTAACAAGATGACTCTCATTGCATATGAATATCTTCACCCAGTAAAATAAAATGAATCAGTAAGTTTTAGCTCATTAGGCAAAATGTTGTATAAATGAAGAGGAAAAACCTATTTGCTGCTATAAATATGTTTCAGAGAGTAAATGTTAAATTGGATCTAACATTTAATAACAGTAACATCAAGGGGTTTTTTTAGACTGTACAGTATAGATAGACAAAATGAGGAACTTGGATTTCAGTCCATTGTGGGGTGTAGAAATGTGAAGCAATGCCAACAATGTACAAAGGATAAAGATATGCATACTGCACACCTGTGCTTCAGAAACACAAGGTACTTTCCAGCAGTTTAGGGGAAATAACTTTTCCTGGATGTTTGAAAAATGCTGAAACAATTTGCAGGGAATAATATGCTAAGTAAACCCCAACCTCTCTTCTTCACTCAAATGGCATGAATCTGTCTTTTCAGAATGTTTCATGGGTTTACAACCACTTTATAAATCTACCAATATTGTCCATGCTAAAATAGTGACAGTTGCATCTTCCTCAGACCCGGGGCTTCTCTAAATGGGTTTCAGAGGATGTCAGAATTCAATGGCCTTGGCATGCAAACCTGGAAACCCTCATAAATGGCATTTGAGATCAGATGAGGCAGTAGGTGTGGATAGCCTTGAACTAACTGTTATTGCACGAAATATTCTCAGAGAATGCTCTAGGACAGACCTAAATTTTTGATAAATTTTTCCTGGAGTACTGGCTCACTGAATGGAGTCTCTTCCTAGCAGTGAATATGGATGTTGCTTTTTTATGAGGGAAATATTCAAGTTCTGTCAGACATCAAGTCCCTGCACAATGCTGTGAGCTCAAGGAGTCTGGAAACTGGGCTGTTATGAGTACAGCCTTTCAGCTTCACAGCTTTGTAATAGGTATTTCAGACACAGGGTTTCTAGATTACAAAACAGTTATCAGGAAAAGGGTCTTGCTGGTGGAGTGCTCATACACAAGGCAGGAGAGAGAGCTCCTGTGCTTCCCTTCTCATTAATCTCTGTTCGGGCACTGAATCTAAGACAGCCATCTATTTATACCCTGATCATCTGGCTAGAGTGCCCCAAAAAGACCAGGGACTTGGTGTCTGCTATTGAAGCTCTCCCATTTTGAGCAAAATACTTACTGGGTGTTGTGGTTTAATCCCAGTCGGCAACTAAGCACCACACAGCTGCTTGCTCACCCTCCCTGCCCCTGGTGAGACTGGGGAGAGAATCAGGAAAAAAAAGTAAAACCCATGGGTTGAGATAAAGGCAGTTTAATAGGACAGCAGAGGAAGAGAAAATAATAATAATGATAAAAGAATATACAAAACAAGTGATGCACGATGCAATTGCTCACCACCTGCTGACCGATGCCCAGCCAGTCCCCAAGCAGTGATTGCTGTCCCCTGACCAACTCCCCCCAGGTTATATACTGAGCATGATGTCATATGGTATGGAATAGCCCTTTGGTCAGTTTGGGTCATCTGTCTTGGTTGTGCCCCCTCCCAGCTTCTTGTGCACCTGGCAGAGCATAGGAAGCTGAAAAGTCCTTGACTTAGTGTGAGCACTACCTAGCAACAACTAAAACATCAGTGTGTTATCAGCATTCTTCTCATACTAAATCCAAAACACAGCACTATGCCAGGTACTAGGAAGAACATTAACTCTATCCCAGCTGAAACCAGAGCACTGGGTCAGATGCTGAGAGCCTGGATCTACCCTACTGGCCAAAGCAGAATCAGTCTGGGTTTTTTTCCTTGCTCAAGCTCATTAACACGTTATATGAACAGGGAAGTCTTCCACACTGTGGACTGAGAGTGCAAACTCAGTGCTATGCTTGTTTCCTCGTGGTTAAAGCAGTCCCATCTGAATTTCAGTGCTTAGGGTGAAGACCCTGCTCTAAAATGAAGTCTCCCACAGCCCAGCCATATGCTCCCACAGCTGGCTCTTGGTATGGGTGTGTAAGAACAGGCTGGGGTCAGCTCTGCCCTAAAATTGTGCAGAGAAAGCCCAGAGAAGATTATTCAGGGTCACAACCTTATCTCATTTACTGTGGAAATCCCACAGATACTTGACTATATAGTAGGAGCTATGGCTTGGACCAGAAACACCAAGGTATAGTTGTAACTTTAGATGAGATTCCCATAGGACTGCCTAAGAAAATGGTCCCAAAGGCAGCAGCATCTAGTAAATCTGTCTCTCAATAAAAAAAAAGCCACATTTCACACACAGGGCAAGCTGAGATACTATTTTTCAGATGACTGACAGATTAAATTTTTTGGAACCTAGAGATTTAGCAACCTGTCCTTTGTTAGTCAATAATAGTGATGCCCCCCAAGCTGGTTGCTGGAGTTTAAATTTATTCTAGTGAGAGATATAAATCAGTTGTGAGACTTTTTTTGTCTCTCAATGAGTTGCTGTCACTGAACAGGATGATAAATGATTACTTCTGTTGACAACAGAAGATAACTAAAGTGCTGATTAGATCCCACACTCTGGGATCAATATGGCTTTTCTCACTAGCCTATCTCTTACACCTCTGTGCATAGCCAGCTTCCTGCTATCCCAGACATCAGTTGAACATGCAATAACCAGTACCCAGTGAATTAGTGAAATACGGTTTCTGGCATGTTGCTTCCATGCTCAGTGAATGTTTCTGAAATGAACACCCCTCTTCCTAATACAAACCTTTATAGAACAGGACATCACACTTTTGCAGGCTTAATATAGCTGGAGACATATGCTCCCCTTAGTGATTTTGGAATAAACAGGAGAGAAATACTCACTGCAGCTGAAGGATTGCCAGCAGGTGTGTTCTCACTCACTCAGGGACCTTGCTAGGGTCCTGCTTCCCATCTTTCTGTCTACTTTGGCTTGTCCAGCCTGTTTTGCTCATCTCTCTCTCACTTTTCTCTAGCCTTCCTTGCCATTGTTAAGTCATGAGTTTTAAAGTCCCCAGATCTTTCCCTGTCAGTAAAAGGGTTCTTCCATCCCTCCCTCCAGGCCTTCTGCATTGTGTCTGCCCACACTGACACTGTGGCCCTCAGGCAGCTCTGCTCTCTGCCTCCCCCTTTCCCACTGCTTCTCTGATGGGGTACTCATTCTCTTGATTATAGCAATGTAGAAAAGCATGCCAAAGAGTGTGCATCCGTGAAGGTCCTTCTGAATGTCTGTGTTTAGGGAGCTAATATGCAAGTTGCCCCATGAATGACTCCATGCCTCTCCATGGAAACTGATACCCTGAGGTCTTGGTTCTGGTGGGCTTCCCCTTCCTGGCTCTACTGCAGCTTGCACTGTCTTTGCACTTGCTTATTCATTTGCTCATTGCTTGTTAGATTCCTGGGCATACCAGAAGGACACTGTGTAAACAAAAATTAGAAGTTGGGGAATAGTAATAAAAATACTGACCCGAAACCATGCTGAAGCACAGGAAATGGCAAAAGTTTTTGCTGGTGAAAAATACTTGGTTCATGTCATTGAAACTACTGTCTTGTTGTTCCTTAATGGCTGTTTTGTTAGTTTCGTGCTAAAAGCAGGTGGCTGCTGTCTGCTTTGCCTTCCACTGAAGTGGTCTGCTTTAAATTCTTTAAAGTTGTCCACTGGTTGCAGCTTTCAAAAGTCGAAGCGACTGGCTAAGGGAGTCGCTCTGTGCATGGGAGTGCACGTGCACTGCCTTCTCTGGAGTCTGGAATACAAATCCAAGTGGTACGTGCTGGAGAGAGGCTGACTGCAGAACAAGCAGGAAGAACATGCTGAGTCGCTTATTTTACATATAGATGCTAATCTTATTCCAGTAAAATTTCTTTGGTACAGAAGAAATATACCTAATCTGTGATAACATAGTTCTGCCACATGACAGACCGCTGCTCACCAGACTGAGACATGCTTATTTTCCTTTCTCTTTAAAAGAAAAAAGATCTAGCTTGCCAGTTGAATGCTTTTTGAATTATTATGGTTTTTGCATGTAAAGCAATAACACAGCAGCCAGGCTATAAGATAACATGTTCAGTGTGCCATAATCAGATGGGACCAAATGTATTCTTGGTACAACTCTATTAACTTTGATGGGTTTACAGGAGAGAAAAGCACAGACCATTGACATTAAGGGGGAAATTTTTCCTGGGTAGAGAGCTGCAATATCTCTATAGGTAATACTGATGTGATTGTTCCATGTCTTGGAGGCATAGTCATTACAATTAATGGAGTGAGTCAACATGATATACAACATTTTGTTGTATGTCTTTTTTTCATTTAGTAGGCTCATACTACATTTTTACGTGTAGTATTTCAGTTCAAGAGTAATAGCTGTGTTTTTCATGCTCTCACTGCTCAGCGTGCAGTCTCTGAACTGAATAGTAGGAGTGTTTCTAAGGAAATAACATTGCTCAGGACAGTAAGAGCTAAGCAAATGGTACAGGTGGATGTGATTTGCTGCTGACCAAGTCTCATTTGAACTGTTTGGCACACCTCTAAATTAACTGAACAGATGGATTTTTAATTAGTTCTGTCATTTCATTTTCTGCATTCTTAATATATGTCAGGCTGTATGTCAGGGAGTATTAGCATCAATTTCAAGTGATACAAAAACATTCATAGCAAGAATAAGCTGATAATAACAATAACAAAACATAATTAGAGTACAAATTGGGAGGTCTGTAGCTTTAGAAACACGGTAAACCTAGATTTATGAGACTTCAGAGATTTGTTTAAAATGAAAAATGCATGAAACTTGCTGCAAACCAATTAGTTCTGTGCAGACATAGAGCAGGATTTTCCAGCTTCCAGTTAGTGGGATGGACCTTGCTTGTGTGAATTGGCTGAGAGAAGCTGCTGAATTTATGCAGTTATTTATCTGGTTTCACCTGCCCCGAAGAGCAGAAGCACTTGCCTGGACACTAAAGTGCCTTTTAGCTTCTGAAACAGTAGTAAAAAATGTAGTTATTCTTTCCTTCTGACCAAAGTGATATTTGTCCAAATGCAAAATCCTTTCTTTGAGATTTGCAGCCAGGCTACTGGGACTGTTTTCAAGGGCAAGGCAGCAGCAGAACCTGGTCCAAGTATAGTAATATGGCAGTAATAGTTGCACTCCCATATAAAATTAAAACGATAGTGATTTCTGAGCACAGATAAAGCAACACAATATTATATACTTGTTTTATTAAGACAATCTTTCAGAATACTAATGACGTTGTTTATGTGATGGTAGTTAACGAGATGAAGCGCAATCTACATAAAAACAAATTCCACACAACTGTATAGAATTAAGATGCTGCACTGTTCATATAGTTTAAGCTACAAAGATTGATTTTTATGCATTTGTAATTTTCCATGGCAAGCTCTGGATAAAATACTCATTTCCTCCAGATTTATCTCTGCAGGGAATACCTTAAAATTATGGCAGGCACTACATCACAAGTAGCATCAACATCTAAGTTAAAGCAAATAGCTTTAATCATAGATTTCCAAAACATGTTCTTCTTTGGATCTGCAGAAAATGGCTAACATGTAAACAGGCCTAATCAGAGCAATAACATTTCCAGCAGCAGGATCCTAGAGAAATGAAATAGGAGACACCTCTTCAAGGGGATATAATGATGCTTGGTAGGATCTCCATCCCTTGACGCTTTTTCAGCAATATTACACAATGTGCATGTAGTGGGAACTATTTTATTTAATATACAACATTAAGACTGGCATGACTCATGTTTGTTTAGGAATATCTTCTTTTGATGGCTTACAATTAACTGGTTAAAACCTACACAGAAAACTCTTGTTTCTTTCCCAAGAGTAAGGAAAGTATTTAAGCATGAATGACTTTATGCATAGTGCTAGTTATTACCTGATTTTCTTATTCAGTCTTGGCCCACTTGATGTCCTCTGAGCCAAATCTTCTCACCATCTTGTGAAAAGCAATTGCCAGCAATGGAGCTTTTGTTCACAGAGCAGGCAATATGCTGGCTACTAAGGAAATGCTGGTTCAGACTTCCTCCTCAGTTCAGAATTGGGGCAAATACCCAGGTCTTTCCTGTGGCCTAATCATAAGGTTACTGGCTCTTCTGTGGTGGGGTTTTTTGCTTGACCTCTTTTGCTCTGGCCATTGACAGCATCCTGAATATGCTGCAGCCAGCAATATGTTTCCATGAGATGTTTCATTTCAAAGAATGGCATGTTGCAGATTTTGAAAAACTTATCCTTGGAAATTTTCCAGTCAGACCTGAGGCTGAATAACCTTAGTTGCTATTTTATATTGTTAAAGGATGTGTCTGGCAGTCTTTGAACACAGAGGGGTATGCTGACCCAGCCCTAAAGATTTCGTATGTATTCAGGCTCTGATAGATGAGCCCTGTTCACGGGTTACCTTTACTCAGTTGAACAGTCCTAGGGAGGTCTCTTCAGGATCTGGACTACTTCATAGCTGATGCTTTAATGCATAATGGCAGTGCAGGATCTGGTCTTCATCAGCTTCACTGCCCAGGTTTGACAGATGGATCCATACCTGCGTGTAAGTGGGCTCGGGTGTCTCTGCTCTGTCTCTTCTGCAAGGAGCATGCTGTACCTCTGCAGCGCTTTCCAGTCTGCAAGGCATCCAGAGTCATCCTGAGAGGACATGAGACAGCCTCAGGAGGATAAATTAATGTTGTTATTTTAATGAGATTTGGAAATTGTATGCTTTGAGGGGAGAGGTGATGTTAGGGAGACTGTCTTTGGCTGTAAGCGTGACTAATGCTGAAAAGTGATGGTTACAGTCCTCACATTAGAGCACCTGGCAGGATCTCTGCTGTAGCCCTGCTATCACTTCTGCCCAGCCTACTGTCTGTACTGTCTGTTTGCCTTTGATAATACAGAGATGACAATGATCTCATTGACAACATGCTTTGTGATCTGATATTGTTATATAACAAGTTGGCTAATATTTATTTTTACAGGAATAAAATCTTTGTGTATACAAGGACTACAGGGCATCAAATAAAACTGGCATGGACCAGGTTCAAACCAAACAGAATTATCCCATGGCACAGCCCGTGGACTGCCTGGCCATAGGGTGCAATGGACCCTAAAGTTCTCAAAGTTTGAAGAGGAATTGGGCATGTTACTGGAAGAAACACTAATTAAGGTTATTAAATATTAAAGGCATCATCTCCACTTCAGGAAGCCCTTAAAGCAGGTAGCACCTGAGGTTAGGAGAGGATGCTGGGCCAGTGTTGATATGTGCCTCCCTTAATTCTTCCTTGGGCATGAGCTATTAGCATATGACTGGAGGCAGGTGCTAGGCTACATAGACCTTTTATCTAACTCAGTATGGGTTTTCTTATGTTTTTATGTATTCTTATGATCACTGATTTCCAAAACAAAATTTCAGGGCAGAAAAACCTGTTATGAAGGAAAAAATTTGGAGAATGAGCAAACAAAAATCCTTATAAGAACATACAGCCTCTGTCTCTTCTCAGTCTATTAAACTGTGAGAGTGAAAGGACAACCAGATGTTGTGGAAACAGAGTGTAAAGGTGAAGTAAAGAGGAGATAACAGGCGCTGGAGTTGCATGTCTGCTTCTTCAAGTTCCCAATACAATCAAAAGTGTTTTCATCAGCCTGCTAGCCAGGACACTTGATGTAGATAGCAGACTACTTAAATTGTAACTAGCAGGTTGCTGAGGTAGCAACCAGACAGACTCATCACCTCAGTAAAGAAAATACGTTGCTGGGAAGACCTGTACCGCATTATTCAGGTAACATAAAAGCAGATTCTGAATAATTGTGTTGTGCTAGGATCAACACAGTTTTTGTAATTGTCTGAGGCCAGAGTGAGAGTAAAGAAGATACTTCAAAACTTTTGGTAGCAGTGGGGATGAAGATCCTTGTGGGGCAATAAATACTGGATGAAGGAAATGTATGTTCATCAGTACAATTCTGAATAAGTAGGCTAGCTTCATTCTGCAGCTGTTCTTTAGCTGTATTATTTGCTGCTTGTAACAATGGCCAGATACTCTTGAAAATGTTCATGAGTTCTGGATGTTTCATGATTGTATTGGGTTTGCGTGGCAAGGTTTTGGTAGCAGGCGGGGCCTACAGGGGTGGCTTCTGTGAGAAGCTGCTAGAAGCTTCCCCTGTGTCTGATAGAGCCAATGCCAGCCGTTTCCAAGATGGATCTGTTGCTGTCCAAGGCCGAGCCAATCAGCAACAGTGGTAGCACCTCTGTGATAACATATTTAAGAAGTTGAGGGGGGGGGGAAATACCAACACCAGGACACAAACTGCAGCTGGAGTGAGGAATGAGAATATGCAAGAGGAACAACCCTGCAGACACTAAGGTCAGTGAAGAAGGGAGGTGGACGAGGTGCTCCAGGTGCCAGAGGAGAGATTCCCTTGCAGCCCATGGTGGTCCACGGTGGAGCAGATATCCACCTGCAGCCTGTGGAGGACCCCATGCTGGAGCAGGTGGGTGCCTGAAGGAGGCTGTGACCCTGTGGGAAGCCCATGCTGGAGCAGGCTCCTGGCAGGACCTGTGGAGAGAGAGGAGCCCATGCTGGAGCCGGTTTGCTGGCAGGACTTGTGACCCCGTGGGAGTCCCATGCTGGAGCAGTCTGCCCCTGAAGAACTGCAGCCCGCAGAAAGGACCCACACTGGAGCAGTTCGTGAACTGCAGCCCATGGGAAGGTTTGTGGAGAACTGTCTCCCATGGGAGGGACCCCACGTTGGAGCAAGGGAAGAGTGTGAGGAGTCCTCCCCTTGAGGAGGAAGGAGTGGCAGAAACAATGTGTGATGAACTGACCGCAACCCCTGTTCCCTGTCCCGCTGCACTGTTTGCAGGGGAGGAAGGAGACAAAATCGGGAGTGAAGTTGAGCCCAGGAAGAAGGGAGGGGTGGGGGGAAGCTGTTTTAAGACTTGGGTTTACTTCTCATTACCCTACTCAGTTTTGATTGGTAATAAATTAAACTGATTTTCCCCAAGTTGAGTCTGGTTTGCCCATGATGGTAACTGCTGAGTGATCTCCCTGTCCTTATCTCAACCCACCAGCTTTTTTGTTCTATTTTCTCTCCCCTGTCCAGTTGAGAATGGGAGTGATAGATCAGCTCTGGTGAGCACTTGGCATCCAGCCAGGGTCAACCCACTACAGTGATTCCTTGGTGTAGGTGATTTTTCATCAGACAGTTCTTACCAGAACTGCAGTGTTTGCTATTCATTAATTCAGTACTTGCTATTTATTGTTTTGTCATCTTTTGTTTAAAAAGTTTCATATATTTAATCAGCAACCACAAATATTGTCTGGTAACTTAGGACTAATTATGAACCATGAAGAGCAAGCAGACAAAATAGAACAGGTTGCTGACATCAAAAATAGTATGTTCAAACTAGTTGGCAAATACCTTCCATTAAGGAAGGAAGGTGTTCATGAAAGATATGTCTAAAATAAAAGCAGCTTTATATCTGAACACATTGCCCTGCACGGTATAGCTTCAAGCACAAATGAATGAGACTTCCATGAGGCTGAGAACCTCTTGTTATAGGGGTGAAGCACAAATGCAAGGTGGAATTTTGCTTTGCTTTAATTATGAGCCATGTTATGCAGCTGAAGAATGGACCCAAGAGGAAAAGCTTGAAGCTTAAAATGATTTATAGATAAGCTCTCTGCATGTATTCTGCTTCATGGGATGCAAATTTTATCTGAGACTTCCCTCATGATTCCCTTAAAAGCTTGGTTTACCTTCATGTTAGGTCTGGTCCAAACTGTGGGAGCAAGGGAAAGGGGAGAATACAGTTGTTATATTTTGTACGAAGTCCATTAGGGCCATGCTTAAGGCTTTTATGTGCAGAACACTACAAAAGTTGGCATATAGCATATCCTATCTAAAAACACAGCAAGTTCACCATACAGTCTTAGTGCCTCCTTGATGTGACCGTATCATGTGCTATTTCAGTAACCTCCTGTGTGCCTTTCTATATTAGTTTCTACCCTTTGCAGATGGACTGTTGTTTTCTTTTGTGTTCCTTCCTACTCTATAGTCAGTGACAGGATTTTGGTTTCTTACACAGAGCACCAATGTGCAATGTAAATAACACTTTGCCACAGCAGTATATTTTCCCTCCCTTCCCTCCTGGCCCCCCAAACCAGCATGTAGCAAGATCTCCTTACTTTCCTGAAACAGGTCAAACTTCAGGAAACCCTGAATGTGAGGCATCATAACAGGGTACTTCTGAGGCTATCGCTAGAGAGATGCACAAAGTGAAGTCACAAACAGAAAGGGATGCAGTGCCAGATTTTGAACAAGCTGCCAAGTGACTTACAAGAACAAAAGCAATCAAAGTTCTACCTCCAGCAAGGCATGAGAGGCAAGTGACCTCAGGGTGCATTGGTTCTGATGTCTGATGTTCTGCTGCACAGTACCAAGCTGGTGATGAAGTACCAAGGATATCTAAAACAGCTTATGAAAACCTAATCTTTCAGCCCTGTGATTAATCATCTCGACTTCCATGCACACCCAGTTAGCAGCACTGTGGGAGGTGCTGGTAAGCATCTCTTTTTTTTTTTTTTTTTTTCCCCTTTGGTGATGAATGCTACAAAATTCTTTGACTTTGAGTGTATTTCTGCCATGTAAGAAAAATGGTAATGAGAAGTTAAATTTTTCCTCCAGTGAAGAATCAGTCTTTCTGGGCATATTTAGAAGATCTGTTTTCTCTATTACATCTTTCATTTAGAGACTACCTTTGTGCTCTAGTAGGAAATAAGGCTGCATGTCACCTTGGGAACCTGCTCTTCAGAAAGGAAAAGATCTTTTACAGATGTGTGCCTTAGTTTAGTTTTGCTGTGACAAGGTGGTGAAGCAGGGGCACTGGGACCACAAATCTAGCTGCAACATGCTAGTCTCCAAACTTAGCGATTTGTGAGTAGTGAAGAAGACACAGCAACTACCGCTGCCTCTCACTTATGCTGACAGTCCTTTCAACTGCTGGGATCCCAATGGTGGCAGAGGTGCAACTGCTGTCGGAAGCAAGAGGTTTGTGGAAAGAGAAGAAGTAGAAAATTATGGTACTTAGCACTGTGATACAGTAGCAGAGTAAGAGAATACATTTGGGGAGCTATCTATTCAAGTGGGATCTCCTAGGGGTCAACAGCCTCACTCAGCGAGGATGCAGGAGGAGGAAGGGGGATGTGGAGAGGTCAAATTTCCCAATGACCTGCCAGACCAAGCAACGATCGGTCAACAGGGTTTTATTAAATATTGGTTTTGTCTGCTTGTGCAAACTCCTTCGCTCCTCCAGCAACAGAAAGATGGCAACAGTGCCAAAAAAGGAAACCCAGAATCCAAGAGTGACCATCACTACAGTATCTGCCATTCTCTTTGTGTAGGGAACGTGGACACACACACTTGGAGATTAGAGTAGGAAGCTAAATACGGTATTAAGTATAACTTATTAGAGAAAGCGATCTTCAGTATGTACAGCAGAATAACATTTCAGAGGGTTCCATTTGAAGCATTATATAGGAAAATACAACTTGAAAAATATTACACTATCCACCCAAGAAAATTTGCACAATGATATTAATACTACCTTTATTTCTCAAAGTTCTTGCAGCTAAGGTCAGTGTAACTGTATAAAGGAAAAACAAATCTACAGAGACATGTTTTTGTCACGCTAACTGAGGTGATAGGATATTTTATGTATGTGTATACAGAGCCACATTCAGACTGAATTCAAATGGTATACAGGAAACTAAAAGGCATATTAATCTTGTATATTTTAATTATTGTTTTACTGGCTCACATTGGCAATAATGTCTTAATAATTCAATAAGTCTCAATTCAGTAGTTCAGTCTTAAATCTTGGGCAGCTGGTGGAGATTTTAATAGAATTCAGCAATTTAGTCGATATATGAGAACTGAGATAAGTAAATTAAGATCTACCAGAGATCAGATATAAAATTAGAGACAGTATAATTTTTGATGGGCCATGACCTCAGCAGCTAGGGATTGTCATTTCTCTGAAATTAGATGAACAGATAATGAGGCAATTACCTTGTGAACTTTGAAATGATAAACAAACAGTAATGCTGCAGGACAGGCAAAGTATTTTCAGCATCTGGAGAACCTGATGCAATTTATCTTCAAATTCCACATAAACTGTTTAAATCTGCATATATTAGTATAAATAAGAGTAACTAAACCAAAGCATGATTTTTTTTCTCCCAAAGGCATGCACATTTCTTAGTGACACAAATATGAATAAATAAATATATTTATAATAGATTACCAATCACAAGTCAACTAAGATATCTTATGATTTATGTATTGAATTCAGGTGGCCAAGTAATTAACTTTATCATATTTATCCCAGAGATATCTGAGGTAAGATACACCTTGGGTTTTCCTTAGCCTTCAATGAAATGACTGCTTTTCTTCAGCAGGAAATTAGGAGCATCAGAAAGACCCGAACGCCTTTGTACAGTGGCTTTGTGAATATGAAGTCTGTCTGACTTTTACCTTGGGCGCAAATGTGCGGTCAGCAGATTCATTCTGAGCTTCTCTTGCTGAAATCTAAGGCGCAAGAACGATGGTCTCTCAAAGCTCTGACTGACGGGACAGCTGGCAAAGTCTGCTGTTCTACCCTGGAGGGTGAGAGAAAGATGTTTAGTCACTGCAGCAAAGGACAGGATAGGCAAGAAGATGACATTTTATCCTGTGGTGATTTGAGTAATATAGACTTCATGCACTTCTCACTCTGGGCAGCAGGTGACTTTGATTGACATATTGCTGCCAGTTTTAGACACAATTTTATTGCAAGCAGAAGATGATTTTGGTTGTCTCTGTAGGCGTGAGTATTTAAAGTCACCTGCTGTAGGTGCATGTTTATATAACCTTATTTAGTCCATTATATATGTACTTAATGAAGTGTGATCTTTCTGTAGGTGCTTATGATAACTATTTCTCCAGACAGGCAGTAACACATTCAGGTGATCAAAATGATATTTGCTGTCTGGTTCACTCAACTCTGGAGTTATTGAAAAGGTGGAAAGAATTGCATTACCAAAGAGGTAAAAAGAAGTATTATAATCTATAACCATATTTTAAAATACAAGGAGATCAGTGATAGCAGGTTATTTCTTTGACTGAGAAATGTGAGTAGGGTAGGGAGGATAGGGACAGCATTGGAAGTAGAGGAAAAACCTTATTTGCCTGTTCAAAAACTTACTTTCACATATTGTGAGTAAAGCACAACTGAAACTCAAAATATAGGCAGACCAAAACAGAATAACTCCTCTGAACCCTTTCAGACTTTGAGGAGCTGGATGATCTCAAACTTCATTAGTCTGTTTCTTCTCTAAGAAAACCACAAATGAGGAGGGACAGCAAAGTCAGCATCCAAGATCTTAATTAAGGTGTTTGCTCATTGTGCCCACCTTAGTCTCTTGGTGTCAGTAGGTTGATACAGATGTCAAAATAAAGTAGTACGGGGTGAACTGAGCCCATGGTTTCTATACCTAGTTTGGAATCTGTTTTAACATTATGCACAGGTATAAATCAGGAATAATTCCTCACAAATACAGCTGTATGAATCCATGGATTCTAGTACAAGAGATCAAAATCAGATGTTTTCTGTGTGCTTCCACTTCATCAGACAAGCCTTTGCATTTCCACGCTTCTTCTATTTGCCTTCCCCAGTCAGGAAAGCACTTAAGGCCAACTTACCTTTAGGCACATCTTTACCTTCATAGTGGCTTTGCTGAACAGAAGTCCTGGTCACTGGAACTGCATTAGGAAAAGCCAAAAATTTGTGGAAGTTTGGAGCAGGATCCAAAAAGCCTGGTTTGAGTAAGGCCACACTGGGAACATCAGGAGTATTGGCTGTCAAGTTTCCACCAAATGCTTTTTAGGATTCTTGAGTCAAAGGAATAAATCCTTCGCCTATTCTACCACAAAGCCTCAGGAAAAGAAGGAAAACCTGCTTACCCAGAATACAAACTGTGCTGAGAAGGTAATGCCAGAGGCTTTGCCTGCATTAGTTGTGCCCAGCAGGACCAGATGCAAGATTTGGAGAACTTGCTAAAAGCCTTAGTGGAGAAACAACAAGTGGGATGGGTTGGGGCAGAATTTGGTGCCTTTGAAAGACAAAGAATGGAGAAGTTCTTATCTGTGTTACTAAAACTTACTCAAAACAACAACAAAAATAATCAGCAAATTCTAATACTGCCTTGCACCAGTGCTATTGGTTATATTTTGTACCTGCTAACTATTTTTTTAATGGCTAGATGCCTCACCCAGTGAAGAGAATGGAAAAAAAATCCACTTATTTTTCTTTTACTTAGCTTTCTAGTTATTTTACCTATAGTTTTTATCCTGTCATGGTGCTGTACTCTGGATAGCAAACATTGTGAGGAATCGTTTTGACACAACTGAAACATTCTCTATTTATTTTCTGAGATGGAACACACTTTTGGTAATGCTAGATCTTGTAAACTCTTTTAAATAAACTTAACTTTGAGAGTAAACCAACAGCACCACCTTACTGGAAACCATATGATGCGTATACTGCTAAGGAGCTAAAAATATACAGTAGTTTAGGATATTCATCTTAACAATATTAACCTTTCCCTAGAGAGATGTTTCAGTCTGTTCCATCTGCCTATATCCATTTTTATCATACTTATCCCTGTTTCTAAATTAAATTTGGCGCTCTCATTCAGGTTTCTTTTTATTCCCACCCGTAAATATTTTATCCATTCAGTTGCCTATGTAAAATTCCAATTTATGTGAAGAGCCCTGTATTGACCTTTAGTTAGGGGCAATATCTCAGATTTAGCCCATTACTTCATAATTTCAATCTACAGTAGGGTGTCCCTATTTGTTTCAGAGTTTCAAAAGTAGCTACCTTCTGTTCAATGAGAAAGTGTAATCCATGTATATGGGAACTTTGCTACATAATCTTGACATCCAACTGTGTTTCCATCAGCATTAAAATCCTCCTTTTATGGTACCATTCTGGGTTTATGAGCACACAGATGATGATGACGATAAAGAAATAAATACCACCCTAGTAAATGTTGCTTACCCAACAAGCATCTGTATGACACAGGAGCATTTATATCATTGACAAAAAAAAAAAGTTGCTTCAACGCTTTTCACAAAGCCAGATTTCCCTTCATCTGCAGCCAGATGGGGCTAAATAACTCTTGGCAGAATCTAGTCTTTGGTGCACGACTCCTGACCCTCATCCTGTGCTGCTTCCTCTTTGACTTTGCTTCCCTTTCCTGACTTTCCTAACTCTGATGCACTGAGTATGATTCAGCAATAGAATAAAAGGTATTATAGTAGAATCTCAAATAACATTTCACAATGGATAGCTTAAGGTGTGAATTTACTGTGGAGACAAAAGAAATCTGTCGCCTAGCTGGGCAGAAAGGAGGGAGGCTCAATTCACTGGCCATGGCCTTTATCTTGTCTTCATTTGAGAAAGAACCTTTTTCACTTTCTGAAGGCTGCAGATGAATCTACAGATGATGCAAATGAATGTAGCTCTAACAGACCACACAGAGCTATGCCTACTTATGCCAGCTGAGAATCTACCCCAGGACTTCATGAGCCAGTTGTCACCCAGGTTTTTCTTTCTTGCCTGGGTCTTGTTATAATTGGTGATGAAAGCACAGTGAAGGCGGAGAGGAGCAGCTGTACAGTTCTTGAGGTACCAACCAAGAGGAGAGGAATCCCTAGGCAAGCTACAAAGGAGGGAGGGCAAGCTGTTAGCAGGGAGGTTGAGCTTTCCTTTTAGCTTCCAGCTTGGTAGGCACAAATATGGCCTTGACTAAGGAATTTGCATATCTTATAAAACAGATTGTATACTGTCTCAACGTTCATAGGCAGACAAGTGCACCCTGAGACTACTTGCCTCAAGGGCATTCAAATATGCGGTGCTTGAGATACCACAGCAATTCTGTGCGTTTAAATGGAGGCAGAGAAAAGAGAAAGCAAGGTGCAGTTACCACCAGAGGCAGGCTTGGATAGTGGGGGATTACTTTCAGCCAGAACAAGAAAGCTGGTCCAGCTGGATAACTGTTTCCTCTCCTTTGCA
>VYZW01036176.1:4633-17182 GCA_013401315.1 Balaeniceps rex
TGATCTACAATAAGTCTGGCTTATGATAAAGAATACATATTGAGCCAGTTTTGCAAGTAATATAAAACAGGAATTGTGAGCTACATTTCTGACAATTTGGGGGTTAATCTAGTAATTTCTAGTATATTGTTGTTTATGTCAATACATACAAGAGAGCTGACCTGTCCTTTTTTCCCTTTCTTCATAAGAGGAAAGTTGTAATTGATGTATTTATCTATCGTTATTTATAAATAAATATGGGAATAAGAAATAGCATTCTGTTACGGCAGAATGTTTTCATCAAAAACTGGTTACTGAAACATCTGAAGCACTATTTAAGAACAAAACAGACAACTAATTATCTTCTCGAGGACTTACAGCTTAAGGTACTACAAAGTGTAGATATAAAACCTGCTCAGATTGCTGGCAAATTTAAAACACATAAATTTCCTGGTTTTACTAAAAGAATGTCTAAAGCATTATGCCAGTGTGGTTACTGAGTTAGAACTAAGGTCAAAAATACATCATTCAAAAACTAATAGTGATACAATTTTCAGACTCTTAACAGCTTGAAATATCGTTAAGGAATAAGAAAAAAGAAGAATCAGATAAAGGAAAGAATGCAAAAGCACATCCTATGTGAAAATTCTGTAATAACAGGAACAAAACATGCATTTACCATTTGCTGTCTAGCTTCTTCAAAGGCACGTTTTTCCTCTTCTAAACGCTGTCTTGCTTCTTCCTCTGCTTGCCGCCTTTGATTTTCCTGTCTCTGTCTTTCAAGTTCTTCAAATGTTACTTTCAACTTACCAGGAGACAGAGGCTCTTGTTTTTCACTGTCTTCATTTCCACCCTGTGTAAGAAAAATGAAATAGTTATATCTTAAATAATAGATATTTATTTCTTAGGTATTTTTAGATGAGTGGTTTACCATGACAAATGAAAGGCACTTGGTTTCCTTAAGGAATTGGGTTTGTTCCTCATATTTTAACTTCATTTCTTCATCCTGTCTCTCTCTTTGTTCTGCTCTCTCCTTTCCTGTGTTCTCAAAGTTTATTTTCATCTTCCCAGGTGTTTTGGTGGGTTTTACAGGCACTACTGTAACTAGCAGTGAATCATCCCCTTCCTGTCCAAAAAGATATTTATTATATTTTCATAAAGCTTGACTTCTAGATAGACTCATTTCTTAATGAAACTGCTGTGTTTACCTTTGTGCACCAAAGCTTCCAAAACAATTACTTGTATTGAGTATTAACAAGAAGAATAAACCCACCTGCCTGAGGCAGTCACTAGTTTTCTTGTAATATCTGAAGAGCATCAAGGCTGCATTATATTTTAAATGTAACTGCTGGCAGACTCCTTAATTGCTTTACATATTTTCATTAACAGTTATAAATATTCACGGTTTGAAGAAAAACAGGTGACATTTTGAATACATAGCAATTGTAGCCACACTCTAGTTCCAGTCTTATATTACTAAGTAAAGGATATACTGCAGTTGGAATAAGCTAGTAGTTCTAGAGAGCAGTATGTAATTTGTCAGGCAGAGTAATTTTTTTGGAAGGGTGTTGCTGCTTCAAAACTATTTTCACAACTCACTTGCCAAAATACATTTTGCCCATTTTTTTTTTTTTTCCACAAAATACCATGATTAACAGGGATACTGTCAAATAACTTAAAACTAATGGGGGTTGGTTGGTTGGTTGGTTTGTTTGTCTTTCCAAAACTGTAGTAGGAACGTGATTTTCTTGGTGTTAGTGAAAGACAATAGGACCTTTGGACCTAGCTTTTTGAAACTGAACATTTATTTGCAAGACTTAAAATCCAAACCCATATGGCAAATTAGTCAATTTAAAAAAAAAAAAGATACCTGAGTAAGGTGTTCAAACATGTGTATATTGACAGAATCCCCTTTTAATTTCAAGTTTAAGGCAAAGAGCTTTTATAATGATACTTTCCAAAGCAAGAGGACTTAGAGTATCATCGCCAGTATACCTTAACTCATTCTGGTGGCTTTGAATATTTACATTTTAGATGGTTTTAACTAACCACAAAGTATTCACAGTGCAGACTCTATTTCAAACTTAAATAAATTCACTTCCAAGTACAGACATATAGTTCCGTATACTTTAAAAATTTGTTAGCTTCTTGGTTGAATTTTAATTAGGTATTTGTGTGCCCTTTTCTAAGTTTTCCCAGCCCAAATTACAATAGTAAAACAAAGTGAATAAAAATGTAGGTGAACATTTCTTTAAAAAAATCTGATTACCTCTGCTGCTGATTCAGTTCCCGTATTGTTAAAGTCATCAATCTATTAAATGAGAATTTCATATGATTACATTACTTTGGCTCTTTGCCTTAGATTTGCAAACATAGAACTGGAAATTCTTTTTGTATCAGTTATATGTATGTAGCACTTAAATTCACAGAGATGGTAACGATTGAACCTTTGTTGGAATACTTCAGATAGGTTAGCTTGTTGAGGAAGAGGGAACATGACATAAAACATCATACAGAAAGTATGCTAAAGCATTCTTAATACTTCAGTGATGAACTGAGAAGAGTACTTTAGGTGTCCATTCTTCATTTAAGCATTCCAGAATTGTGCAAAAAGGAAAAAAGCTAAAGCAAACTCATTGATTGTTTCTGATTCAAGTGACATTGTCTTCCCCTCAACTCCTGCAAAAAGCCTATTGCTGTATTTGCTTCCTATGGTGTCTTTATATGTTACTGTCTAAAATTAATGTACTTCCTAAAATTCTACATGGTATGTACTTCTGCCTTTCAGAGTAGATTAAATATATGCTAGATACATTTCCAGTTAAAAGTCCAGTTTTAACAACGTTGAAAGTCTTACTAGAAAATACTATCCAAGTCCTTGTTGAACACTGACTCCTCCTATAGCACTGTTCTTCGTTTCTTGCAATAAAAACAAACCTAAATTAAGTACTACTATCTTTTGGTTAAATAAAAATTTGCTTATGGTTCTAGTCTATCATTTAGATGTTCACTCTCACTGCAGTATTTGCAGCACTGAAGAAAACTTACAAAAGGAATTAAATACGATACCCCAATGCAAAATTCTACAAAAGACAAAATTTGCTTTATTGGCATTAACAAAAGTTGGAGTCTGTTCACATATATATGCAATAAAGATTCACAAAGTGGCAAAGGAATAAAACATGATCTGAATCTTCATGATTTATGATTTTTACTGCATTAGTATCTTCTCATTGTTGCCTGCCAACGGCATTTTCCTATTTCTTCTCGCTTGCCTTAGTTCGTCTATCACTGAACTGTATTCGCTAATGTGTAAGCAAAAATTGCCTAAAGTAAGGGTTGGTAAAATACAAGAAACAGTTTTAAATCAGTTTAGTAAATTCTATAAACTCTTGTATGCATAGCAGCAAAATTAGTGCCTGATTCACACTCCTACCAGGTTTATGCCTGCCTGGTTTCATCTGTAACTCAAGTTTAGTGCTTAAAAAAATTGTTACTGTAAAGAAGTGAAGCTGAAGATTCTCTGAACATTATTCCCCACTTCCATCCCGCTGAGCATCTCCCATGTAAATCACCACTATCAGAAATCTTAAGATCAAATCTTTCTGATCAATACAAAACTTGTTTTTCTTGTGTTGATTGTTTACAATCATATCCTGACTATTGTGATCAGATGAACATACCTCCTGTGCTTTTTTTGCTAATTCTCTTTGAATTTTTCTCTTCTCAATCATATCTTGTTCAATCCTGCGCTTTCTTTCTTCTTCTGTTCTTTTTCTTTCTTCTTCTTGCCTTTGCTTCTCCATTTCTGCAAACTTGCCTTTAACAGTTCCTGTGAATACAAAACACATAGCTCAGTAGTTACATCTAATACTTACCTAGTGAATTATGTGGCCTTTAATGTTGGGCCTCTCTTACCTATTAGCTTTGGAACGTAACCTTTTTCTATTTTAGATGATTTTGCATCATCATCTTCATCAGATCCAAGCAATTCTTTCATCTAGTTGATGAAACACAGAAAGTAAGCTGTCTTTATACCTTAAACAAAATTCCAATATTATTGTCTTAAAATAATGTGAAAAGATTTTCACATGTAATATTAAATATTAAAATAACACAAAATATTTGCAAAGAAAATAACCTCCTGCTTTCTCCTGTTCCATTCTCTCTCTCTAACATATTGTTCTTTTCTTCTTTGCTTTTCATCTCTAGATCTCCTTTGATTTCTTTCTTCCCTTGCTTTCTGCATAGCTTCAAATTTATCCTTTACATCACCCTTGTGAAGCTTGGGCACATAGGATTTTTGGACGGGTTTAGATGAAGAAAGCAGAATCTTGGTGAAGATATAGAAGAAATGAAGATAAGAAAAAGAAAGTTGAAACAGATGGACAGAAATATTCTGATAGATTGGATTAGAAAGAATGTGAGAACATAAAACAGAAGTGCATTTGGGATTATGAACTTCGTGCCACTAGCCATCATCTATTAAGCATCACTGTATTTGTTCATAAATAGTAATAAATACTAAAGTATCCAAAACAAGATTTAGCATTGTATTAAACTTAGGCTGTAAGTAATTGTAATGAATAGCTACGTAACTAAGTATATGAACTATGTGAATGTACATTTTTCAATTACTATGGCTTTAATAAGTAGATACAGATTTATATTGTTGCTTTGAATCATAAGCAGTCACCAAAGAGCCTCTCTACCCCAGCATTCAAAACAGATATAAAGACACATAATACAATACGTATGTTTTCTTCTGCAGCACTTCTTCTACAGCCATATATGGTTTTTAAATAAATAGTGTTATTTGTTCATTTAAAACTTCCAATACATTATATACTCACTTTTTTAATATTTAGAGAAACTCAGGAGTCCAGTGATTTTATGTTGTAAAGTGTTAAGATCACTGGGCTTGCAGGACTCTGATATCGACACAGCTACTGGACACTTCTTTCTTTGCCAATGCTTACGCCGTGTGTGTCCAAGCAGTAAGAGAAGTTCCCACTTTTCAGAACTACTGTGAAGTTTTCTCTCTTTTTACTGTAATGACTACAGGAATGCTCTCAATACAGTAATGCTGAGAAAACTGGCTGAAAACGTTCCATGTTTCATATTTTCCACCTAAACCAATAGTTTTCCTCCTTTTGTTCCTGTTGTTCAGTGAATCTATGCATGAGAAGAAACATTTGAAGTAGCCTAATATTTATATTTTAGAATGAGATGTGAATGTTGCCCTCAATTTCCCCCCAACATTTAAAGTTTCTTCATATTTTGTTACTTTTATTTTGCCTTCCTCCTTCATATTTTTTTAATAACAGTAAGAACATTTCACAGATTCCATCAAATCAGAGAGTTTCCTTAAGCTACTTTCAAGTGCCCTTCCATTGGCTTAAAATAACAGCAATACCAGCAGACTTCCAGTATAATTGTTTGTCTTTTACAATTGTTTGTAATTACTCTTTTTGCAAGCATCAGTTGTAAATTACTGCATTACTTTGATTACTTTAAAATTGGTACATACCTCAGTTTTCTGTGCAATGTCATTCATGGCTACTGTATTGTGCTCTGCACCTGGTATGTTTAAGATGATTGCTTTCAGTTTCTACCTGAAAGAAACAGTTGTAGTTATATTCCTTCCTTTTCCTTTTAAATGATGCTTTAACCATCTTCCTGTAAATAAGTTTGCATAGGCTGAAATCGATGTATCACAATTTCATTTGGTCCTTTGAGGCTTTTGAAAACGTGAATAGGTTCTAAGTATGCAACAGTAATTAAAAGAACAAGCTTATGATTCACTATTCATGCTCATAACCCCTCTATATAGTCCTAGATATTGGGTTTGAATTTCCATTTAAAAAAAAAAAAAAAAAAAAAAAAAAGAAGAAAAAATAACTTGGAGCCAAACTCTGGCTGCCCTGTCTGGTGTTACGAAACTGTTTTTCTCAATACTCATGCTAGCAGAAAGGAATGTGCTCTGCGCCTCCGCCGCTCCACTCCAGCCTGATGTACGAGCCAGTGAGCTCAGGCTGCATGAAGTTTGCAGAGTGCTCAGGCCAAAGCTCCACAGCCTCCTGGAGACGCTGCTTTGCCTTTATACGGCTGACAGGAGGCAAGATGGCCCGGTGGCTGGGGGACCTACCTGCATTTCAGAGATGCAGCTGGATCTCCTGCCCGGGTGAATGCTCTTGCTTGAGTCTCAGCCAGGCTGGCAACTCTCTCAGCTCTTCACCCAGTATGGGAATACAAAATAATGCTTTCCTTTCTCCTAGGGCTATTCTAGGGAAAACTGGTGCTAAAAGCTATGAAATGAGTTGCGCAAACCACATACATACCTTAGAGAAAGTATTTATATCATGTAATTGTGGGCTGGAAATTGCACTGCATTTTTTAAGAGAAAATTGTTACAAATTTTAAATTACACGGTACTTGGTAGGAAGCTAAAAGAAAGGCACTTCAAGTTCAGGGCAAGCCTTTTCCTTCCCCCCCAACTTTTTTTTTTTTTAAATCATCCAGTCTATCGGAGCTTGTGGGAGGAAGGAAATCATGACATGACTCCAGTGCTGTTGCTGTCTGTACTGTACTGATGCCCTGAGTCCCAGGCAAGCCTAAAAACTCAGTGTGCCTAACATGGTGCAAACAAAAGGACTCAAAGGCTCAAAGTAAAAAGGCTAGAAAAGTAGCTTACTACTGAAAGGGACTTCTCGTGGTTTAGAGGAACTGAAGTCAGGGCATTTCATTATATGAAAAGTAAGTTCTTAGTCTTTAAGTTCTCTAATTCTTAATTACAAAGAGATTATAAACATCGGAATTTTAGGTGGTGTTAAAAATAATGAGCATTAAGAGTTGTTGTCATATAAGCTCTTCAAAAATACATCGTCATCAGTGCTCACTGGTGCTGCTGTAGCTATACAGATCGGATGAGATTCTTAGATATCTTGGGATGTTTTTCCAAATTAAAGCCGTCAACAACATATGAAACAAGAGCATTTAGCTACCAATCCCTGCCCTGATTTACAAATTCCAAACTCTTCAAATTCAGCTTCAACAGAGCTGTTCTGGACAACACTTGGGTGTTCCTTTTCTACAAATGAGTATGGAAAGTCGTTCCCCCCCAGATCGGAGCTGACAAATACCTCATTTGTAGACTGACAGGAATCCAAGGCATTTCAGTTTGTCACTTGTGAACACATGAACATAAAAGCCCTAGGTGTTAGTTCCTATTTAGACTGTTTCAGATCAGCAATAGCATGTTAAAATTCTGTTGTGTCTAGAAAGGCAGATAACTTCACTAGCATTCTTGTGGTCTCAATGCCCCCATACACTTTAATATGCATTTGTATATTATGTGGTTGGGTTTGCATGTCTGTCTTTGTAAGCTTTAGCTTACTTCATGCATGAAAGTAAAATCCCCATTGTGATCAGTATAACCTTAAAACTAGTTAAAAATCCTTTGACCTCCTCATTTTTCTAAGCAGGTCTTAAAGAAATTCTTCTCTGTTCTCTTCTTTTGCTTCTCTGCTTTTTTACTGTCTTCTTCTCTAGTTGTGGCCGATAGCCTTGTACTTAAAATACAGAAGCTGAATAAAAGTTCTAGTGCACGAGCCCATCAGAAAACAAAGGAGCATCGTGCATTGGTACAATTCATGCACTGAAGTAGCCTGGGACATAGAGACCTTCTAGACTTCATACAGGGCTGGAGCAGAAAAGTAAGTCCCAAAGATAATCTTTCACAAGGAACTCCATTTCACCTGAACACCTCAAGTGAAGGTTACCGCTAACCTGCACTACAGCAACATACGCTATCTAAAGGGCTTCCTCTTAAAGTCATTTGAAAACTGACTATTCCAAAGTCTGAGTTGCTTATTATACGCAATTAATTGTAGGAAGAAGATTATGTTTACAAATGTGAGAACACACTTCAGCTTTTGAACTTTTGGATCAACTTTGTCTTGAACCTTTCTGATAGCTCTAATTACCTGAACCCCTTGACAATATCACTAAATTGCTGACAGCAGTGAGACCTTCCCTCAGATAACAAATCTGAAATTTTCTTCAACACTGCAAATGTTGGAAGAAATTTTCTTTGCAAATTCCTGCTGTCTGAACTTCCAAAAATGTGCCAGTCCAACAGGTTGTGGACCCTCAAGATGGCAGATATGTTTCTGCCATTTGGATTACTGCCATATCTGCTATTACTTTAGGCTACTTTCCAGTTCTTTGGCATCACTAACTTAATATACTTGAAGGTTAGCCAGCTGGCTCTAAGACATTTTGTATCTGTAAGTCATCCTACCTCCACCTTTGATGCTAAAAGATACGGATATAAGGCGGTAGGGCATTACTAAACATGATACCACCCATGTTGGCACTTTCATCTCTCTCCGTGGCAGTTAAACCTTGAGCAGGAACAGCAGCAGGACCCTGCCTCAGGCACCCCTCAAGGCAGATGAGTAATTTCCAATAAAGACAATCCAGTGTCTTTAAGAAAAAAAGAACCACTCCTTGAGTTTCGGCTCGGGTCCGTGAGGCAGTGACCACTGCTTCAGGAACAACAACAGTGCATTGAAGCTCCTTTGTATCTGCCTTATCATTAGGAGAGGATCCACACAGTCAATGTGTTCTTGCTGAAAAAACCAAAGTGGCGAAGTCAGGAAGTCCTGACACCTACAAATTCTGGAAGAACAGTGCCTTCATCATCTGCCGACAGCTTTGCACAAAGTATGTGGTAATAAACTGTCCAACCCAAGAAGCTTTGATATATTTTATTTACTAACAATAGCTACTTTTAAATAAGGTATCTTCCTACCAATTCCCTTTTGAGAGGAACTAGCTATATATTGAAGTTGTATATATATCCTTGTTTTGCAATAAGAATTTTCCCACAGAGTTCATCTAATACAAGTAATGCTTATTCTTTGAGGCAACAGGAGGCTACTTGCATATGTACTTACTTCAGAAGAGGTTTGTCCTCCTATTATGAAGCTGTCCAATCCTAAGATTCAGCCTCATCTTTTATTTCCTGAGATCAATATATCTCAGTAAAAGCTGTAAGAGCTCCTCACTGAAGCTTCCCACTCAGAAAAATCCCAGATTATAATGCTGAGCATAACCATGATCAAAAAATGAATTGAGCTTGTTACTAGGCTTTTCTTTGCGTATCCAGTCTCATCACTCTAGCATTCACCTGAAACTAGTCTAATTTTTTTTTCCTCCAGATTTTACCTTTCCTATGATTAAACAAGATATCTTGGGAAATGTTAGTCTGGTGTTATAATGTTTATGCTGAAAGTACTAGACTGCAGTTCCACTTTCAAAGGAGGTCTACATTCTAGAAGAGAAATATAACCTCCATCCTTTGATCCATGGTCCTACTTCTGGAATTGAATGGAAGAGAAAATGCCATTCCTAGAATGGCTTGACTGGCTGTAATGCAGAGTGATCTCTAAGAAGTTTCAAGTGAAAATTTAATACAAAACCAATAGTGCGCAGGAAACTAGGCAATAGGTAGAAATAGAATAGAAATAGAAATAGAAATGCTCTGTAAAAAAAAAAAAATCTGCTGTTTTCAAGCATCTTATTTGTTTGCTGTAAATGGGTAAGCTACCACCTCCGATAGGTCTTGATTTGTTATGATCATAGCACTCTTTCAACTTTTCACACAGACTCCTAAAACCTTACTTTAGGCAAAATAATCAAAGTGAACAAAGAAAACCCCTAAGGGGATGCAGAAGGTTTGAAGGCTCCCAAGTCCCAAAATCCATCTCCTTAAATTTAATTAATTTCTATTTCTGAAAGGAGGTCAGAGTCCTCAATTGATCAAAAAATGTTGTGCAGCTTTAACCAAATAAAAACAGCTCCCATAAATACTAAAATTCCCTTTCATTACAAAACATGGAAGTTCTTGATTTTCAGTGGAGTGATTAACATCCTCACGACGGGACGCCGAAAAATACCAGCGTTTCCCTGAACTGAATACTACTCTTTACAACAGGAGTACGAAGCCAGGACTTTAAAAAAAAGTCTAGTTCCTCTGTGATTTCTCCTTTCGGGAGGCCCCCCTGCTGTCCTGTGGCTACTGTGAGTTATAAATAAGCCCTTCACGGCACAGTCTAAGTTACGTTTACCATCTGTCTCCTCTTTGTGATCTACTTGCAGGGAAGCCTCCATTATATAAGAAAACCATATTGTGAGAGTTGGAAATTCACTACTCGCAGCCAAAGCTCTTACGAGAGGAAAACACGGTCCACAATGTTAAAATATTTAACAAAATATTAAATAGAACTGGAAAGAGGAGGGGAAAGAGAGCGATGTTCAGCATTTATGGCCTTACTGCAACTCGTCTGGAATGACGCTACCAGTTGTTGTACTAAATTACAGATACCAAAGCAGGTACTAAAATTATCGTGCATAGGGGAAGATCCTAAACTGGCGTAAACCGTCAGCTCCACTGAAACCATGAGTTACGACAATTAACACCAGCTGTCTAAACTTCGCATTTGGTAAAATACAGAACACAAAACTGCTTCCACTCGCTTGTATTTCCTTCATTAAGTCTTTATAATTAAAAACTAGAATGCTTACTGATAATTGACCCAGATCATTCCATTTCACACACAATCTTTTCCTCAATCTTTGAATTTATTGCACTTCCACATTTATTGAGAGTCCCATATTCTAGCAGAATAGTCCTTGCAGATATGATGTTTTTTATAAAAATGTATTTATTATAAAGGATTTTGTCTATGTCTGTTTATATCACTATAAATACTCTTAACGTGACAGTGCCAGGCAGTCCAGCTGCTGTGTTAAAAAAATAAAATCACCCTTCTCTGTAGAAAAGGTCTGTCTGTTAATTCCTTACTCTCTTCAGGTACTGTTATGGGGTACATAGGCTCCAGAGCAAACATAGTGGGGGCTGAGGGATGGGTGTGTTATGGGGGAAGCCCTGCTGAGGTCTTCTGGTCCATGATTTCATGTTCCAAGATATCTGCTGATCCTAATCACGGGTGCCAGTAAATTGTGAACCGAGGTCCCCAAGAGAAAAATCAGCGTATTTTGCCCCATGCCATAGTTCCTCCATCCCCCGCTGTGTCACAGAAGCTGAAGAGAAACAGTATGATCTGAGCTCATCTCTTGTTGACTTCGCTGACAGGACTTCAGAGGCCAGGGTACTGAAATGTGGGATAAAATACTGGACACGAAGCACTACTTCAATTTGCTGCTCCTCTTCTCAGATGGCAGGACACGGCCTATCTGCCTCTTCTCTGAAATCCTCACGCTTGACCCAGACTGAACACAGAGTGGTGGTCGCTGTGCCCGTGCTATGCCTCTGCCGCAAGGGAGAGGTCTCCTGGCTTCCTGGAGATCAGCTGCTGCTTCCACTTGCCCAACCCTGCTCTGCTGGTAGCGCTGATGCCCATAAAAACCAGATCGTGTGTAACACCATCATCTGAGTGGGTATGGCTGCCTTCAGCACACAGCAAAGGGTCACTCCTATGCTTCCCCAACTGCTCTTCCACCACCATTAACCTTCGGCTGCGTTTCCCCACAGCCAGCTTCCGGAGGGCTCGGCCAGGGCACCGCTCCTTGTTAAAGGAGTTTCAAGGCTGAATATCCAAGTATGGTAAAAGACAGATCGTCTGACTTCTTTCACTGAGGAAACTACTCATTTAAAATATTCCAAATGCAGTTAGAGAAGGTATTTCTTAGGCATGTCTTAAACCCAGTTCTTGTATTTCACCAGTCTCTGCTTTCTACATATAGCAGGCATATGCTCATACTTCTGTGTGTTGCTTAATACACTTGGTCCTCTTATAAGACTAATTATTATTTTACAATTTTGTTTCATTGGACATTTTTCTAAGAGACCTAAGGTCTCTTAAGACCTGAGATCTAAGGTTAGGAGTGCTATGTTTTCCAGCATGCAGCTACTTGCTCATTAATTTTTGAAATATTAACACATTTCATTAAACGTGCTTTTTTCACAGATGTTTATCGTGCTAGCAGAAGCTCTTATTTACCTAAAACAGACGTGATAATAAAGACCTTGTAAGCTGTCACAGAAGCCCAATATTTTCTTCCAAGTCACGCTGTCTTACAGTCATCACTTTAGGATGAAGCAGAACCTGTAAGTGCATTCAGCGTGCCCTTCTGCTGAAGACCACGCCAACACAACGGAACTCCTCTTTATGCAGAGACATGCGGTTCATGAACATAAGGCATTTGGAAGTAACTTTTATTAAACGCGCATCACCGAGAGGCAGACTTACGACGGAGACCACACCGCACGTCCCGGCCCGCACCACGGCTCCGGCAGCCCGACAGCGCCCGGCGGCCGCTGCGGTTCCCTGCCTGCCCCGGGCCGCCGTTCGCGGGGCAAGCGGACGCGCGAATCCGGCGGGGTCCCCGGCGGACGCCAGCCCTCCCCGCGGGGACTTCACTGCAAGTCAGCTACGAGTCGCGCCCGTGGCGGGCGCAGCGCCCAGCCCCTGCCCAGCCGCCGCCACCTGGCCCCCGAGGGGTCCCCGGCCCCGCCGCAGCCCCTCAGCCCTGTCCGCGGGC
>VYZW01036181.1:1207-12638 GCA_013401315.1 Balaeniceps rex
TCTCCCTGAGCCTTCTCTTCTCCAGGCTGAACAGTCTCAGCTCTCTCAGCCTCTCCTCATAGGAGAGATGCTCCCGCCCCTTCATCACCTTTGTGGCCCTTTGTTGGACTCTCTCCACTATGTCCATGTCTCTCTTGTACTGGGGAGCCTAGAACTGGACACAGTACTCCAGGTGTGGCCTCACCAGTGCTGAATAGAGGGGAAGGATCACCTCCCTTGACCATAACATATATCATATATTATGATATCATTAAGTATTATGTTTCCCTTTAGACTTTAAAACATTGTTCTCTTCCAAGACAAATGCAGAGGAAATTTCCATTATACTTCCTGAACTCACTGGCATATTATGATATAAACGTAATGCTGTACCTAATTGACAGTGGCAGTATATCCCCATAAGCGGGAGAAACATACAAATAGACTCACGGTTTCACTTTTTCAGCCTTCCTTTCCTCTCTCACCTCATTTTGCATGTTTTATATTCTAGGAAACAAATATGTGGAACAGGTTTTTTTGTCTTCAGAAAGAAGCAAGCTGAGATTATGCCATAATGCAGTGCAGGAGCATAAGACATGAAATGCACTTACCAAAACTAATTCTTGTAGGCCCAAGAAAAAATAGGACATCATCTGTTCTTAATTCTGCAGTATCCCAAAATGAATTAGCTTTCCCACAGTTCAAGAAAATTTACCAAAGGAACAAACAGTCCACAAGTTCTCCATTAAAAAGTCTTATGTTCTTTCTGAATTCCTCATGAGTAAAGTATTTGAGAAAGACTAGGTTGAAGACAATAATTAGCAGCTCTCTTCTAAACTATGCACACAATGACATTGAACTCTCTTAAATCCAACAGTCTTTTCTCCTTGCTTTCTTGACAACCTGGCTGTTACAGCAAAATGATTTTCATCATTTTTAAACTAAAGCTGATAGAATGAAAACACTATGTAAAAAGTGGACAATAAGGAAGCACATATATATGAAAGGAAAATATCCTATATCTGTAAAGAGAAGCAGAAATTTATCATCCTTGTGAAAAAATTAATAGGTAGTGTTATTTTTGAACTAATACCATCAGTAACAGTTCCAATAGCCACAATTTTTTCACACAGAAGGAGTAAAAAAGACAAACAGAAGATTAAGAATTTATTGAGAAAGAGAACTACTATAGGAAATATGGAGTACATTTAAGAGAAGTTGCTATGTATCTGACCTATTTTTATGCTCTTCCATAAACATTCCATTGAACTACATTAGAAACAGGACAGTAAGCTAGATGAACTCCTCTTCCTAAGTAGTCGTATTATTTTATGCTCTTATGAATACTGTGAGTCAGCCATTAGCAGTAATGGGATTAGTGAGAGGATACAAAAAGCTTCACCGTTCATACTCTTAACAAAAAATGAAGAAATCTTGACTTCCCAGTAGCATCAAGTTGTCATTATCAGAGGTTTTCAATCAATGTAAAACAGCTCACACTTTACAACATTTGGCACCAGAGTCTGAATATCCAAAATTAGACGTTTGTTTCTGCCCTTGTGGACTGAAAAGCCCAACATAAGTTGAGGCCGTCATCTGCAGCTCTGTTTTTGGAAGCATAATTGCAACCTTCAGTTTAGAATGACCTTCCTGTTATAAAACAGGAAAATAAAAACTGATAATAAGCAACATAACTCTTTTTGAAGAAACTGCCCAAGCTATTCACTATATTTTCCACCAATACCTTGTTTTCCATCAGGTTTTGTGATAGACTAACAACTACACAATCAGTAACTATTTAAATTCATCTCAAAAACCAGGATCTACAATTACTATAATTTATTAAACATGGCAAAAACCATTACCTGGGCTATTTGCAATATTAAATTGCAATGAATGATGTATGTTTTCCCTTAGATCTCTTCACCACTGAACTGTATCCATTTATTACCTAAATAAAGACAGTTCTAACTCTGCAGAGACTTGATAATGAAAGCAAACATACTGTACAAAGCCAGAGGCAATACTCGAAATAGTGAGGCAGTGTGTGTTATCGGTATTTAAATATTGCATTTATATTGCCAACTCCGACACCTACTGTTTTAACACAGATTATAACAATCCACCACTGAGACTAAGAAAGTTGTTTAAACTCTAAGCACCCACATACCTCACACCTTGATGATCTTTGCAAATCTGGGGGCATCACTCAGTCATACATCTTCAAGAGTACTTAGCTATTTTAGCTAGATCAAAGTTGTTGGAGCTACACCTACTATCTCTAATGCACTTACTGGAAAAACATACCCTAATGCAAAAATCAACACAATCAACTGTCTTGAACAGTTCTTTTCCTGTTGGAACATCAGGTTAAGTTCAACATTTACTCCAGCTATCAGAGAAGAACTGAGAATTTTAAAAGGCTAAAACTTTAATAGTAACTTCATTTCAATATGGAAAATCCAACCAGACTAATCTTCCATGTCTACACACTTCTTGACTTCAAAGAACTCCAAGATATTAACAAGCCCTTCACTTTGTAAAAGCTGTATTGACTCTTCCCCAACATGACATGTTTCTCCATGTTTCCTCTAATTTTCTTTTTCAAAACAGTTTCTACCCGTTTTCACAGTACAGATGTCAGCCTGTCTGATCTGTAATTTCATGATCTTCCCTGGAAACCTCTTAAAACACTGGCACCACACTAACAACTTTGATAGTCAGTTTTAAGTGAGAGGATACACACAACAACTAGCAGTTTGGATATATCAACTCTTGAGATCTTTCAGAACCCTTGAACGAGTATCACCTCTTTCTGGTAATTTTTTTCTCAGGCATTTCGCCTTTCCTGTGTAATATCTTCTATCGGCATTTCAGTTAAGAGATGAATTCTCCAATCAGTCCTTCATAAAGAAGCGTTTCATGTGAAACCTTAATCTCCACAGGTAAATGGATGCAAAAACTAATTTAGCCGTGTGGCTTTATTTCTTTTCCTGGGGCTTTCTTTTATACTTTGATCAACTAGTGGTCATACACACTCTTTGACAGGCTTCCTGTTTCTGGTATTTTCAGAAAAGAAGTTACTTTCATTTTTAAGTCTGTGCAGGTCGTTAGTAAATTCTTCACTGTTGGCTTTCTTCTGTTCTTTATTTAACCATGGCAGGGTTAAATATCTATCCTATCTTCCTCATTTGCACGTGACTTTAGCTTTTTGGAAGATGCCTTTTTCTTTTGAACAGCACCTCCTCTTTTTTGTCCTCCTCAAGTGTTTTTTGATAAGTGGTACATATTTACTTCAAGCTCCTTCTGTGGTTATCTTTAGAAGGTCTATGATGTCTTCTTTTGACTACTTCTCTTACCTTTTTGTTTTAACAAGGTTCCTTATTTTTATGTAGCTATGCTCTTAAGCATAAAAACAAGGAATAATAGCTTTTCAATCTTCTGTGCAAAGCCTAAGTTCTTTGCCTTATAAGCCAGATAATGCTAACAGTTAAATTGTAACATGGAACACCCATGGAGCTGGAGTCCAGAAGACACAGGCTCAACAACATTCTGAACCAACGAGGAAACAGAACACAGCTATCACAGTCTATGCCAGTCACGTATTCCTCAGAAAAGGCACCAGATGGAAAAATCTGGATTTCTTCAGGTGCACAAAGCAGATAGTGGTCAGATGCCATCACGTGATTTAAAAACACATGAGATGCAAAGATTGAGTTTGATTACAGGAGATTGGTGACCATCTTGAATTCAGCCTTCTCTGCCACAATCAGAAATTAAGTATTTAGATCAAAAGAAAGTTATGCAGGAGTTACTATTCACTCAGTCTGTTTTAGAAGATAAACTGCTAATTGTCAGCACTGCATCTAGTATTTTTTGGTTACCCCAGAAGTTTGTAACCTCAAAGGGTAATTTGCGGAACAAAGGCTTCTCCACTGAATAACTCTGGCACATTAGTAAGCTGAGATGAAGTAGAAAAGTCTTCATCTACTTGTTCTCTCACGATACAATTCCATAATCACAGCAGAGTGACTGAAATCCCTCTTACTGTATTTGCAAATTAACCATAACCAAGGACCTACATCAACAAGGTAACTAATACAGATTTTACGAGCTAAGCATAACTCAAAACAGGTCTGCTAATCATTCTTTTTTAGGCCCTGTGAAAGAGGCAATGGATATATTCTTTGCTTCCTTCAAAATTATGATCTTCAATCCAACATGCCCAATACAGAAGTGCCCCACCCAATTCACCTATACTGAGATCAAGATGAGTTTTAAAGGTAAAGAATATTTAGGATTTTGAGCAGTAGCTGAAGTATGAGAAGACTATTAACATTTTAGCAAAACCTTGACAACCAGTCCTTTTTAGATAGTCTTTTAATAAGCCCTACTAGTACCAGTCCAGTCTATAACTCTTCAAGATATAGCATCAAACTATCTACTTCCCAACGGGATGGACATGTTCAAGCTCAAAATATAGGCTATCATATTTAGTTTATGTCATCAGACAAATTTGCAACTCCATAACATGAAGTTAACTTCACATGATTGCATACGCAATCTGCTGTATTGAGTCAGTAGTTGAAATGAGCCAATAATAAGGTAACCGGATTTAAGCTTACTATAGAGCTACTAATCACCAATCATATGATGTTTTCCAGTCTACTAGCTTTGCTGTATTTTAATACCTCTCAGTTTCATCACCTCACAACCCCCCCCACCAATAAACACAGACCTGCTCTCAAGCCTATCCCTAGGGTGTGTATACAAAATCTATTAATCCTATTTGATTTCATTTGAATCAAATACAGACCTCCCATACTGTAGTCTGCAGACATTTTGAATTACAACAGAACCCCAACATTAAAAAAAAAAAACCCACACCACCACCAGAATCTGTGAAAAAATTGATCTAGCAGAATTATCTAATTAGGATTTAATAACATTTAATCCTAATTACTGTAGCAGCATTACTTTATCTTCTTTCACACAGGTACAGTTCTCTGCCTTCTCTCAGAAGTAAATGCCTGCTTGCAAAGTTCACAAAACCTTATCTCCATTGGATGGGACACTTCATCCTCCACTAAGGGCAGACAGAGACAGTCAAGTTCTCAACAATATCTGGCTTCATTCGTATGATCCTCTTTGCAGTGCTATTATACTCATCACTGAATAATGCTGCAGACTTAGGATGAGATTTTTTTTTTTTCCTCTTGCCATAGCATAACTTTTTAAGGTTTACTTACTGTTTATCTTAAAGGTTATAAGACATTTCGAAAAAAACATGCAATGGTGTGGAAGAGGCACTTGCCTTAACTCCAAGCTTCAGTCTGCAGCACTGATCAGTGATGGGTGTGATAACACCAACAGAGTGCATGCTGAAGTATCACATAAAGGAAGCTAAAGTTCATGAATGAGAGGGAAAAATAAAACAATGTTAAACAGTGAAAAGATGTTTTACAACTCCTCCATTAACGTAGTAGTGAGTGCTGACAATTTAAGAAAGCATTATGTGCTATTTGTTTACATGTAAAAAACCCAAGAATCTAGTGATATGCTAATTAACTTATTATCATTTGCCTCATTGTTTCTTTAAAAAATATATGTACCTGTGCTACACTGAAGATATTCTCACCTTTCCATGTGTCCCTGCACTATTGCACTCTTTTGTAATTATTTCAATGTGGACTGACTGTTCCACTGTAAAGGTCTTAAATCCTTTCTCACTTTACAGAGCAATGATGAGTCCTTTAAACACTCCCAATGTAAACAAATTCTGAATAATTAAAAATCTTGGCTGAATATTGCCCACTATGTTTATTATTATTGTATAAAAAGGAGAGTATTTCTGACAAATAAGAATCCCTTCATTAGCCAAAAATATCGTGATCCTGAAACAGCAGTACTTTGAGAATACCATTACATGTGCCACACTGAGAATGCACACAAGGTATGCATGACAGCCTATGCATTTATGGTAGTAACCAAGGTTTATTTAATAAACATTTAACACAATCTCTGTTACCAACATGATTTCATACTTACAGTACTTGACGCACTTGGAAGAACAGAGCTATATAATTTTGACCTATACTGAGGCCTAAGCCAGCACAAAATAAAACAGGTAATCATTACTTCGACAATACATCTACCTTTTCTTAATTCTGTGTAAGACTTCTCATTATTAAGCTGAATTTTACACCCACCTGTTATTTAATGTCAAAAAAATCCCCAAGCCAAAACCAACCATTGAGATGAAATGTGTCATTTTGAGGGCTCACTGTATTAATTGACACCAAAAACACACAAAAAGAACACTATCTATGTTAGTATCAGACTCTAAACATCTGCCACTAGGTTTCAGCTAGGACAGAGTTAATTTTCTTCACAGTAGCTGGCATAGTGCTGTGTTTTGGATTTAGTATGAGAAGAATGCTGATAACACACTGATGTTTTAGTTGTTGCTAAGTAGTGCTTAGACTAGTCAGGGACTTTTTCAGCTTCCCATGCTCTGCCAGGTGCACAAGAAGCTGGGAGGGGGCACAGCCAGGACAGCTAACCCAAACTGGCCAAAGGGCTATTCCATACCATATGACGTCATGCTCAGTATATAAACTGTGTGGAGTTGGCTGGGGGTCAGCGATCGCTGCTCGGGGACTGGCTGGGCATCGGTCGGCAGGTGGTGAGCAATTGCATTGTGCATCACTTGTTTTGTATATTCTTTTATCATTATCATTATTATTATTATTTTCTCTTCCTCTGCTGTCCTATTAAACTGCCTTTATCTCAACCCACGGGTTCTACTTTTTTTTTCCCCGATTCTCTCCCCCATCCCACCGGGGCAGGGGGAGGGTGAGCGAGTGGCTGTGTGGTGCTTAGTTGCCAGCTGGGGTTAAACCACGACACTGTGCTACCATTTCAATCAAATTCTGTTGTATTTACATGATCACTGAACTACATAAACTCTATCTAAAGTGCTAATTACTAATGAGTTCTTTTTGGACTTTGGTATAGCATTATTCTAAAGCTACTTTTTCTTTAGAAAGCAGTTTAAAAGACATATATGAAACTGGGCTACTGGTTTCTTTTCCTTCATTTTCTTTCTTCAAATAGCAAGGACTGTTTTTAAAACACTGACTTGATCCTGCCAGGTGAGGTTTCTCATTTTAGTGCACAAAATTAATGCAAAATTATCCCAGAAACGTTTACTTATTGTCAGATGATATATCAAACCAAGGAACTCGTTAAATAAATAAATAAAGGCTCAATTACTCTGTGCCAGATTACTTCAGTGGAAGGAAGGCATTTCAAATCACACTCGTCTGGATCTTTTTTCCATACTTTAAATTAATGCAAGGCAGATGTAAATCAGTATTTCTCAGTATATTAGTTTTTCCTTACTTCTTGCAAAATATTTAATTTCCAGTCTCTAAAGTCACAATTTACATATTTACTGCAGTGTAAGGGCTGAAGTTAACATTACAGCTGCTTACAGATGCCTAATCAAATGAGATCTATAAGAAAAATATAGCAAAGGAAAATGAAAATGCATGTGTAGAATTTAACAGTTCAAGGTGCTTATAAAACTACAATTCCTAAAAGCAGTTCCTGACAGTTTTCTATTCTATGTTGAGTCAAAGCCAAAAGAAATCAAGGTCCACAAACTGGAAAATGCAAAGTAGCAAATTAATGTAAGAGGTTTATAGATATGCAGAAAGTTTCAAGTTACTGCAAAACAGGTAAATTAATACATCCTCTTCATGTTAAATCCTCTTGATTATAACCACTTTGCCTTTTGAAGTGTACAAACACTTACATATTTGCATATAGTATATTAATCTCTATGTTTTACTCAATATGAAAACACTATCAGTTGCTGTACATTCATGGGAATGACTTTGAAGCACATGTAATGAAGCATGAAATAGGAAGTCACAGGTTAAAATGACCTTTCAAAACAGGCATGGTACTGCGTATTATAAAATAAAGAAAGTCTTTCAAATAGTGTATAAAATAACCACAAAGGACTACTCACCATGTCATATGCTGTTACAATCTTTTTCAAGACCTCTGGAACAATCCCTTGGAGCTCCATCGTTGGATACTGATCATTGAGATTCAGTACTACCAAGGGCGTATTATCAGACCCAACCAAGCGCGTAGACACTGCCAAAATGCACTGCATAAGATTTGCTACAGGAGAGAGGCCACATAATTCTTTGAATGAAACTACTGCATTCTGCAAAAAGGAAAGAAAGAGTTTCCTTTACAGTTAAATATGAATTTTAGTGTCTCGTTCTTTCAGGATAAAATACTTCACTGTTACAGTTGAGCTACAATGTGGAATTACCAGAGCTTTTCACCGGAGAACTGGCAGTTTTCCAAAGCAACCAATATTACATATATTTTACCAAAAATGATAAAAATTCAATCAGAATTTAATATTTGCCAGAGGAAAAAAAAAATCTATTTAGAACAAGTATGTCTGGTCTCTATCACTACTAAAATTAACCATGCAAATAAATGAATTCTAAAACATACTGGTTCTATATTTTGAAAAATTCTAAAAGGTATTTCAAAGTAATTTTTAAAATGCCACCAAGAGAAACAAAGTATTAGGTGCTGAATGTCCAAAATAAGCAAAGTGAAGTGGAAGGAGGAATTCAGCCCATTTGTAACTTTAAACATACCTGAACTATAGACCAGACGTGCTGTGGATCTGCTGGCTCCCATTTGGTGTGATTCACAAACCCAGCACTCCACTACCGATGTCATTCCTATCACAGAATCACACTTAAGTGAATTTTTAAGGTACTTTAATATGAATACCAATTTTGTACCTTTCCCTAAAATTTATTATAGTTGTATTTTATATCCAATATGGTAGAATATAAAACCATACATTTAAACTTGAAGAAAATTTCCAGTATTAGAAATACAATGTGACTCCAAGTAGCCACTGAAATTCCATGATGGGAATATTCTCAGCACTGTAATGAATTTAGGATTTTTGTACCAAGTGGGAGCTGGTGATCTATGGCAGGTCTGGAGTTTGTGTTCCTGTAGGAAACAAAAACAAAAACATAGTATATTTAAGTTACAAATGTGCTCAGTGCTCCTTTCTCTCACGTCTTACCCAAGCAGGGTATCAGACACAGATTTTCATTTTAATCAAAACCACCTTCGATCTTGCTGGCATGGTAAGACTCATTTGTGGACAAATTTCTTAGAGAGACATAATGCTGACCTTAATGCAAACAGGAATCAAATGTGAAATATTTTGCTGTCCCTTTACGAGACAAAATACCCCAAGCAGACTTCAAAATATGTGTATATATAGCATATTCAGGCAAAATTATGTGAATACTAAATTACATCTACTACAGTCACTTACAGTGTACTTTAAGTAAAGGTTTAGTAGCATCTAGTAAAAGTCCATGAAACAGGAACTACTTTTATTAACTGGACTACACCTTAATGACACAATAATTACATAGTTGAAAAGACAGACATTGGGAAGTCCATTCAAACAGATTTTGTTTGAGATAAACATCATGGGTAAGCCATTATGAACAACGACTTTACAGAGAGGTTAACGAGGACCCAGGGAACGTATATATTAAATAATGGCAGGCAGGACAGAACTACAGCTATTAACTCTTGCCTTTGGACTTCCAGCCCTATATCCAGAGACTATCCCTCATACTGTCAAGCAATTTAAAAATGCAACATCACATCCAGTTTAATCACTCTTGTTATACTTTTATCAGTGATTAATATGTAACAACAAGTTATGACATCAACTTTTGTCACAGTAATGTAGTACTTAACAAGGAAGAACAAAGGCTATTTGTATACAAATTTAGAGAACCCGTTAAACTCACTGCTGCACACTTTCTTTTTTTCTCTGCTTCCATCTTATATTTAAAAAAACCCCAACTTTGCTTTTTATAATCTGGCTTGTGGGGACATTATTTCTGTATCATAAAAAAAATAACAATCTATAACGCAAAATATCAGTAATACAGAAATTAAACAAATCTCACATTCCCTAAATTGATATTTATTTTGAGTGGTTTATTTACTTTTATTAGCTGTAAGACCTTAGTTATGCAGAATTTAAATTGTGCACATTATATAATCTGTCAGTAAAGCTATGCAAAACTAATATTCCCTCATGTACCTAAAATATCTTGTTGGCAGCATTTTGAGAGACTATAATGATGAATTTAGTTGATAGCACAACTTTCAAACTGACTGAATAAAATACATAAAATACCTTTTAATATCTCATGTTCAAAGAAACCACGCTGTAGAGCCTGTTTTCAATTAGATCAGTTCTGGAAAATACTGCAGCATGCACAGGAAAGAGTTTAAAGCAGCTACAAAATCTGTATGTTTTCACTGTTTCCTCAAATTTTAGGTTTAGCTCTTCCTTGAAAGGTATCTTAAAATACAGTATCCTTTATATGACAGAATTCTAGCCTTCAATAGCTTAACTACAGGTGAAGTTCACTTTATATGTAGCCCATAATGTGAAACATCCATGAGTCAAAATACCATCCCCGTATTTTTTTAATAAACTTTTAGTATAGCAATTTCATATACCAAGTGGAATGGGAGAGCTTCACAATGCTGGACTAATTTCTTCTTTCACATGAACAAAAATTAGTTTTAAAACTGTGTTACTATTAAAATCTCTTCAATATAAGATTATTCATGAAGAAAATTTATCTACACTGATGTGCCTTTAAAATCCAGAATCAAGTCTCAGACATTTCTGTTAATCATTTTCCCCTTAACATTATGTAAGAGGATTTAATAGGTCACTTCATTTGAAATGACTATGCTTAATTTTATTAAACACTGCTAGTATTCCATCAGAAGTTTCTAGATAGTTAAAAGCTTTATTAAATAAAACACAACTTTACAACTCGCTTTATGTCTAAAAGGGTTTATTTACCTGGAATCTATATTGGAATCTCCAAACAATGCATTTTTGAAGGGGGATCTCTTGGTTTCCACAAAAACAAGCACCTCAGCCTGTACTTTTTCCTGAAATTCAATGTGTTTACTATACGTGACCTTTAAGGTAAGGTAATTTCTTCTAGAGGATGCCTTCTAATACCTTAGCACTAATTCCATGTATTTATAACATATTGTTGCTAGGAAGAATCACAGTCTTTCTGAAAAGTACTGTCTTCTATTTGGGAATGAGGAAAAAACAAAACCTTAGTGAAACGATGCTAAACATACTTTCATGTACAAGAAGTTTTCTAATAAGCACTAAAGTCTCCTTTTTCTCTCAGCTGTATTTTCCTCCTGCATTTCTATTTAACTTAATTTTCTAAAACTAAAATATTGCCATACTTTCCTCTAGTATATATCAAGCATTCCTTCAAAGACATAGGACGAGTCAACAGGCTTGAGTTCTAACACTGAGAGTCAT
>VYZW01036181.1:25642-44269 GCA_013401315.1 Balaeniceps rex
TTAAATACGGTTTTTGTGTTGCTGTCTAAAGTATCCTTAGATTCTTCAAAGTTCAAACGCTCTTGCAGTATGTCGCAATGGAGCTTTCTGTGAACTTCTGCTATGAGGCAGATGCTTCTTCCACCAAGATGCCCCAGACATCCAAAGGCATGCTGCCACTTGCTCCCTCTCGCTCTGCTCTTAAAGCTGACGCAAGCTGAGCAAGGTAAGAGAATGTCCTAACTCCAATGCTAAAACTTGCTAAAGCAGCGTGACCACAGTTCGTGTCTCAAAACACCGTATTATATTCCTTCTGTTAGTGTTTGCAAGTCACGTTGGTTAAGTTCTATGAAGAGAACTAAAAAAGAAATGACAGCTTGCTTAGAAAACGTTCTTCAGTTAAATGACACCGATTATACTGAGCACTCCTGGTTTTCCTCGTTTTCAACTGGTGCTTTGAAGTTTTAATGCTGAGCCTCAGTTTTAACCTTAAGAGGCTACCTACAAAATAGTTTAGCCATCTCTTGTTGTATCTAATGGCAAAATGTATGCCTGATCTCTTGAGGATCAATTAATTAGTTTTTTAAACACAAAATATTAAATTGAAGTGGTATTTCACTATATTAATTCAGCACACACAAATCCCTATGTTTTTCAAAAGAAAGTAAACAATCTGATATTGCTCAGTCTGCTGAAAATAAAGGAGTTGTAACTACTTACACTGTGTTTGATTTTGACCTAAATTTAAAAAATCAGCTATAGTAACTGACTGCTGCATTCCGCAGTTTCATGCTGCCAAGTATGTTTGCTGTATAGCAGCAACTACTGTCACTCACAGAAATGTGGTTATGTTTATGAAGCAATACACATAATGACAGAACTTGATAGTATTATATCTGAGTATTAAAATATGGTAGTAAAAATTACATTCAAACACCACTGAGGCATTCTTTCATATGTAAGTACATCTGCATATTTATGATATTAAAATAAAGGAGTACAGATGAGAGGGGAAAGGGGAAAAGAAAAGACTAATCTCCAAAGAAAATAAATAAGAAGCATCTAAAGAAACTGCCCAGACTGCTGTGAGCACTGAGAGCGCCAAAGCCTGAGTTATGCTTGGCATGAATGTCTAAGTTTTTAATTTTATTGAGTCAGTTACAGTTCAGGCTTCTGAGCTGCATCTCCAATGGAGCAAAAGAGGTATCCGGTTTTCACAAACTCGAAAAAGCAAAACATGTCTATTTCAGATCCAAACAATAATTCCAAATAAATCCAAAAATTCATATAAACTATTTATGAAAACCATCAGCTACTATATACTGTTCAGTCTTAAACTGAGAAAACTGCATTGACAGAAAGTTATTAAAAATTACTTAATGCCGTGAAAAGGCTAATAACCCTAGCTAAGTAAGTAGAAAATATTTTAGACTCCTAATTTCTCACGTACTAAGAAAGTATATCTGAACTATGGCAGACAGACCATTTTAACTACTATAGAGAAACTCATGTTTATTATAAGCATTTATTTTTTCAGCCATCGATCAGAAAAAAGAATAATAGTTATATATGATAACAAAGCTGACACTGCAGAAGATGATACTGGAGGATTCTAACGAGCAAGTTGGCTCACCAGGTTTCAGTATGGCTCAGGAGTGAAAAAGCCTCCAAGTCTTTGCTGTCATCCTTAAAACCAGCAAGATGCTCTTTCATGCACAACTATTTAAACTCTGAGCATTTTCATTTTCAGATCTTCAATAATGTTTTAAATACCCAAATATTATAGCTAAGATACACGTTCACAAACATTTTAATCAAGACCTGTCGGCAAGATTCAATATGCAGATTACTACAGCAATCATTCTGAAGATCAACGTCAGATTTTTTTCAAGCATTCATAGCTGCAAGTCAGTTCCACTGGTAGAAAGCACAGCATTTTTTCATTTCTCATTTCAGGCATAAACAATTTGACTAAATTGGCACAATAAGTAACTTCCGTAACACAGCTGTCAGGCTTCACAGTTTAAAGCAAAAATACAGCATGTGGGAGACTTATAAAGATAACACAATAACCGAGTTTAAAATTTTTCTAATTTCAGATGCAGCACAGGCTCTGCAGAAAGCTCCTTCACCTCTCCCTGTGCTGCTCCTCTTCAGCATGAGAAAGGAAAGAGAAGCCAGCAGCAGGACCAGCAAGAAGTGAGTGTGAGCACTGGCTCAAGCCTTCCTACCCTTTCCCACTCCTGTTGGTAAAGCCTTCCCAGCAGCTTTTCCAAAGTTTCCCACAGACATAGTGTTGGTTTTGTTTTGTTTGGGTTTCTTTTTTACCAGCTTTCCTACCTAGCAGGCCTGATCCTACCTGATTCACAACCCACAAGGCAATTTCTGGGCAGATCTGTGCAAACACAATGTGTTGATCGTAAGTTAAAGACTGCTGTTTCTGCATTACTTCCAAATAAGCAAAGTAGAATTAAATGAGGCTTTGAAAAATTTGACAGTGGCGCAAAAAAAGCAAGACTCATTGAAGGTGTTTTGAAACATGAAGATGGAGGTGGCCCTCCTCTGTTCACAAAATAGGGAAACAGTTAATGTGCCAGCCTCTCAATTGTTACCTTTGAGAATCAGTTCACAAACCTAACTGTACAGCTTTCCTAGCAAATTAAAGTACTTCTGAAGAACTTAAGTTTTAATTCTTACAAGTAACATAATTGTATGTATTTGTATGTACATGGTATATTTCACACTTTTGTATGATTTAAAATGGTAGAATTGCAGAAGACAAGTAAAGAATCCAAGTAAAGAATCATTCTGAGGGATCATGCTGAAGGACATTCTCAATGCCAAGAGGGAAGTTATTTTCAGTGAGAGTTGGGGTGCCCAAGCCCTTCTGCAATTAACTGTATGAAGTTTCATTTTATGAATATCAACATTCCTATGTTCTGCATGTCACCCAGAGCTAAGGGAGACAAGAGGCCAAACCACCTGACAAAAACAAGCTTGTAGAGCGTGCATCTTAGGGTGCCATCACAGGTACGCACTCCATGATGCAACTGAAGTTACATAAATTTAAATACTAAAAAAACAATAATATGGAAAAGGACACCTTACTCCATGAAGGCAAGATTCATATTTTTCAATGCTGCAAATGCAGCCAACAAATGAAAATAACTGTGTTTGTTATAAATGACTAATTTAGTCAGAAAGCAGAAAAGTACATTGTCTCTCCTCTACTGTCATAAGTAGTCTACATGATATTCCCTTAACTGTCAAACAACTCTTGCTCACAAAAAATGAGCAGCAGATTGACCACAGATGTGTTATATAATTTAAAGGACTGACTTTTTCACACATCCATACAGGTCATCCCACCCAACTTCTCAGTGTAAGATTCTGACTAAATCACACAATTTCACGTTCACTGATATGGCAGAATGTTCATTTCCACCTGTACTGCCAAGTAATATATTTTGTCCAAATTTCAATCCAAATGTCATCTGCTCTCTTGGAAAGTTCCTGGTGTCTTTTTGTGTCCTTTTCTGTTGCCAAGTGTTTTCCACGAACAACAGAGAAGTAAAATTATCGCCTAAAGGTTATTTTATCCAAGTAAAACATCCAGGCTTAAGAGGAATAAAATGTAGAATTTTTTATTCTAAAAACTACCATTAACTCTGCCCTGCAGCTTTCTATTCATCAACGGATTTCCTTCATTCCCATGATCGATGAATGGTCTCTTCAGATCTGCTTCTTGACTAATGGTAATTGGACTAGCAAATTTCGTAAGATAACTCTGAAGAAAGAGATGAACTTCACAAACTGAATTGTTCTGCTTTTGTGGTTTGAGATAACTTATTTTTTTGTCAAGTTGGAGAGTGACCATTACCAATATTAACTCTTCAATGCCATGAAGAGGTCCATGTACATAATTCAGTATTAAATTAAGTACAAAAGTTGGAACTTTTTAAAAGATACTACTTGCTAAACAAAGATTATCTTGCAAACTCTTCTTTGAGTTGCTACTTCAGCCTCATTACTTAGATGGCAATGATAATTAAACAGTGATAATTAACTGGTTTTTTTTAAGGAGAACAATTCTTATGAATTAGACAAAAAATATTTATTAGGTTACCATTGCTCAGTGATCACACAAGCAGAGAAGATGTGAACCCAAGTACCTCTGCTAACCACATACTGCTGCTTCTGATATGTTTTCCTTGTTGATTTTCAGATGTATGTAATTTATAGTTGTCAAACAATTATAGGAAATTCTCATTCTGAATGCTACATCAATGCCCTTCTTCCCCCTTAACTCTGTTGTTTAATTATTCATAAGTTACAAGCACTTAGAAAAGAACAGTGAACTATAAATATTTAATACAAGATGTCTGTAACAGAAAGACATGAGAGAGACTACAAAAATCAAATAATATAAAGTATTTGTTTATCCTAAGCCAACAAACAATAAGGAAGGCATACGCTCTTTAGATTTTAAATTTATATAAAAGTTCATAGCTTTGACAAACCAAACCTAGTAAGTCATCTGTATGCTTTACAAAAAAATTAGGATTAAACAAATAAAAATTACCAGGTTTTCTCTAGACTTTCACTATTTTAAAGGGGTCTATTTTGATCGTTTGCTAGAAGTTTACCTTATGAGGAATGCTGAATAAGCATCACTACAGCACATTACAGTTTCAAGCAGTTATAGGATGCAAGAGTCAAGAGCAAATACACTGAAGACAATTTCTGAAACCTCATCTACAATAGGAGCATCTTAGCAAGCAGTTGATGATCTTAACCCAAATACTCAATATAGATTAGAATTCTAGCACTTGGGGTGGTTAAGAAAGTATGCAAGAATTTCAAATATCTTAAAATAAAGTTTACAACCCTTCTAGATGTGGAGGAGGGCTACAGATCCAGTATGCACTCAAACTTCAGTATAATATGGCAGGTAAAAATAATCCTATTTTTAATTTTCAGAGTTCACTGTATTTAACATTTGGTATGAGAGATAATGAAAATATGGTAATACCATAATTGTGTTCTGTGGAGGAAAAGATAATTACTAGGAAAACAGGACTCTCTTTTTAAGTCACTAAGACATACTAGGGAAATATCATCAATCTTTCATCAAAATATTCATGTACCATATCTCAAGACACTGTATGCAGCTTTCTGAATATCTTACACATCACAAATACTCAAAAAATCACATTGCAGAGCACAAAAATTAACTCAAATGACATCTAAAAACTAAAACCAATCATAGAAGCAAAACAATTTTCTCATCCATTTACTTCAAATTGAATTACTGTCTGCTCACTCTGAAACCAAAGGCCTCCACTGATTCTGCTCACAGCACAATGTGATATCCCTGTCCTTTGAAATCAGGTCAGCGTTCCACCACGCAGGCCCATCTGCCTAAACCAATGGGAAAAAATGAGCATGCCTTGGGTGGTCAAGAAAAGGCTGAAGAAAAGCTTAGACAATACTTAGAAACTATATTCATTTTCCTTATCTCAACCTTACAACCACCCACAATGCAACCTCACAGTGATTAAATGACCTCATGAAGAGAAGTTTTGTTCTTGTTCGATGTAGCAGAGACAGAAACTAGAACTGTTCCGTTACAGTCATCCCCCCTCCCTCTCCCAACTTCCTACATTCAATTCTTTATTTTCTATTTTGTTATAATTACTGATTTAACAAAACTTTCCAAACACATTTTAATATTTCAATAGTTCATATTTCATTATTTCAAAACTATTTAAACATTCATCTTCAACACGGAAACATTTGTGCAAAAAATGTTTTCTTTTCCTAATACTGCTAATCAGAACTGAAAATAGAACACAGTAACCACTTTTGTACATAAAGCACATGCAGACAGTGTGATCAATATGCAGTGGAGGGTATATTTAGATTATATTTGAAAGTTTGCCTGTACAGTGGACAGTAACGTAAAGAAAATCCCAGCTGTAAATGACACCAGTGTATAAGAAAAGTACTACAATGGACACAGTTATACCTGCAAATGCGTCTTCTGGTTACCTAGCTTACTCCTCTCAGTAGTTAAATTACGCCAGCAAAACAAGACTGCTCTTAGAATCTGTGTAGTCCCTAAAAATAGAGCTGGTCACCTATACCAATAAATCTAGTCAAAAGCAGACAAGCCTTCAGTATTAATACTTACATTTGAACCCTGAGAATAAAGGCAAGCATTCAAGTGCTATAATAAAAAACTGAAGGAACTGCACTTTGTATATTAACTCTCAGGATAGTTTAACTAACACACAGACTAAAATAGTAAATCTTCTGACTTCTTACAAAGCCGAAGAGATTATTAGATGAAAAACCAAAAGCACTGACATTAAAATTCAAAACTGTTTGCTTTTTTTGCTTTAAAAATAGATTGTATGTAAAACATTTTAAAAGCACATCTTTAACCAACTTTACCCGTATTTCCACACATTTTGGTAAATTTCATGCTGCAACATGACATTCCCTGTTGGACTCTTAAGTCCAGAACTTAAGTCTGAAATGACAGAGGAGACAGAGGGAAGCGTAAAAACTGAGAGGAAGCAGATGCACCGTTAGTGGAATGCTGCTTTAGAAGATCTAGATTTCTGTACTAAGACAGAACAGAAAGAATACATGTAAGGGAAAATAATTTGCTGAATTAATTTGATGCAATGGTTAATTGAAAAGTTCACAGAATCACAGAATCATTTGGTTGGAAAAGACCTTTAAGATCATTGAGTCCAACCATACCTGTCCACTACTAAACCATGTCCCTCAGCACCTCGTCTTCCCATCTTTTAAATACCTCCAGGGATGGTGACTCCACCACTGCCCTGGGCAGCCTGTTCCAATACTTGAAAACCCTCTCCATGAAGAATTTTTTCCTAATATCTAATCTAAACCTCCCCTGATGCAACTTGAGGCCATTGCCTCTCGTCCTATCACTTGCTACTTGGCAGAAGAGACCAACACCCACCTCGCTACAACCTCCTTTCAGGTAGCTGTAGAGGGCGATAAGGTCTCCCCTCAGCCTCCTCTCCTCCAGGCTAAACAACCCCAGGTCCCTCAGCCGCTCCTCATAAGACTTGTGCTCTAGACCCTTCACCAGCTTTCTTGCCCTTCTCTGGATGCACTCCAGCACCTCAATGTCTTTCTTGTACTGAGGGGCCCGAAACTGAACACAGTACTCGAGGTGCGGCCTCACCAGTGCCAAGTACAGGGGAAGGATGACTTCCCTGGTCCTGCTGGTCACACTATTCCTGATACAAGCCAGGATGCTCTTGGCCTTCTTGGCCACCTGGCCACACTGCTGGCTCATATTCAGTTGGCTGTTGACCAACACCCCAAGGTCCTTTTTCTCCAAGCAGCTTTCCAGCCACTCATCCCCAAGCCTGTAGCATTGCATGGGGTTGTTGTGGCCCAAGTGCAGGACCCGGCACTTGGCCTTGTTGAACCTCATACAATTGGTCACAGCCCATTGGTCCAGCCTGTCCAGGTCCCTCTGTAGAGCCTTCCTACCCTCAAGCAGATCAACACTTCCTCCCAGCTTAGTGTCATCTGCAAACTTGCTGAGGGTACACTCGATCCCCTCGTCCAGATCATTGATAAAGATGTTGAACAAAACTGGCCCCAACACTGAGCCCTGGCGAACACCACTCGTGACTGGCCTCCAACTGGATTTAACTCCATTCACCACACCCTTTGGGCCCGGCCACCCAGCCAGTTTTTAACCCAGCACAGAGTATGCCTGCCTAGGCCACGGGCAGCCAGTTTCTCCAGGAGAATGCTGTGGGAGACGGCGTCAAAGGCTTTACTGAAGTCCAGGTAGACAACATCCACAGCCTTTCCCTCATCCAATAAGTGGGTCACGATGTCATAAAAGGAGATCAGGTTAGTCAAGCAGGATCTGCCCTTCATAAACCCATGTTGACTAGGCCTGATCTTCTGATTGTCCTGGACGTGCTGCGTGATGGCACTCAAGATGAACCACTCCATAATCTTCCCCGGTACCGAGGTCAGGCTGACAGGCCTGTAGTTCCCTGGATCCTCCTTCTGGCCCTTCTTGTAGATGGGTGTCACATGGGCAAGTTAACAAAATTATTAAATTATTTGAATACTGCATCTTGCATATTTATACATTTGAATATAGAATTCATTATCTATTATCTGCTTTGAATTCTGAACTAAAAGTAGTCACATTATAATTGAAAATGCTATAAATCAACCAATTATCTGGGGTACAAAGTTAGCTGAATACAGCAAAGGCATTCTGGCAATATTAACAGAACTGTCTATTCTTATCTGTAGTAACTTGTTGCTGACCAATTTTTCTGTATCATTGGATTTTAACTGTCAATATAGTTTAGAAGGCAAGAACAAACAATAAGTGGTATAACTATTTCACTGAGGTTTGGTAACTTCTGATTCAATATATGTTGAAATCTTATTTCAGTAACTTGCTCTATGCTGCAACTCTATTTCAATCATTTACCAAAGTATAAGTTAGCTATTTGAACTTGTAGTAATAAACTAACTTCACTGTAAAAAAGTGCACAAATTTTACAAATTTGGAAAATCAACAACAATTTGGTTCCAGCCTATTGCACCAGATTATTTACTTAAGCATTTTTCATGAACAGTTGCAGCTGTACACATTACATCGTAAAGGATTCATTTTGGGCTCAGTAATTTGTCATAAATACCCTTCATTTAAATACCCTTCATCTCCTGCAGGTCCCATCCAGCGCAATATTATTTCCAGAACGTTAAGGAGCTCAACCTTCAGAAACCTCTGTTAAAATGTCTGCACTCAAATACAGCAGGCATATCCCAGTTTACATAGAGTCTTTTACTCTTTTCCCTACCACAGTATTTGCACGCTTCTCACAATGGCATTTAGTTACAATAAAAACTATTTCTTAAAAGCAAGCTACAGATTTATGAGAAGGAAATCATGGCAGAGTAAGCTTCATGATGATAAAAGTGATTGAGATACAAGCAGGCTGTTTCCAGGGCTACCAATGAACCATATATTATGTTTTAGATGGTTTCCTAGGAAAATAATCCCAGGGATCACATCGTCTATGTGTGCCTCTTTATGTATCCCTCCTCCTAACTTTAGAATTTATTTCTTGATTTCAACTAAATCTGACAAAAAGGAGATCTAAAGATGACTAGGCTCCACAAGTTTTCCAAAACCAGGAAGCCAAGAAGAAAAAAAGAGTCAATAAAATTCAGATTATAAAAAAAGCATAGATCAAGAGTTCAGACCTCCTTGGATCCCCAAGTCAACCAAGAAGATACAATCCTACTAGAGAACACATGTCATTAACCTTGTGGCAGACACAGCTGAGTCCAAAGCAGAGAAAAGATCCTGCCACCTTCCACAAGGGCAAGTAAATTTTTAGCCCAAAGAACAATCTTTCCCCTTCATTTTTTTCATTCTGGCTTCACATAAATTAAACGGATATACAATGCTCACATCCAAAAATCTGAACTACCTCTCTTTACTGTCTCTCACTCAGATTTCCTCAGCAGACGTTACGGCACTGCCAAGAACTCCCAAGGGCTTGATAAGAAAAACAACAGCTCGTTGTATAATATTATCAATCAAACCCTGCTCCAAGAAGGGCAGGTGTAGCATACCTGCCTCTTCAAAGACAACGCTCTCTGCTGCTATAGAGACTAAGATTCCTTATCTCCTCTAGGCAAGAAACCACAGAGAGGCTTATCGCATCTGAGCACAGCCTGCTGTCTTCCCACAGAAGTTACTGGCAATTTTGAGAGAGAACAGGAAAGGTTTCAGAACAGACCTTAACCTGTGTCAAAATCCCTACTGTGGTAAACGGGTGTTTCTTTCAATGTAGGAAATTCATGTATTGCCTGAAGTGCTTAAAACCAGCACTGTACTATTCACCCTCTTTTTCTACCAAGACAGCTGTAAATTGCAGCTAACCAAACCAGCCATGCCACTAGCCTTAGCAGGTACTGACAAGTGGTGGATACACAGAAGAGAGTCACAAAACATCCTTTTATGAAGACAGTCTTTTGCCTACCTTAGAACATCTGCATTAAACCCTAAGATTTCAGAAATTAGTTCTTTGTGTTAACGCAGTACGGACTACCCTAATCTCAATTGATTTTATTTTCTTAGGGGAGATCAGAGCTTCGTACGCGGTTAACTGAAGTATTCTTCTGCTACTAAAGGGCCACGGGTTTTGCGCTACAATAACACCAAAAGCCTCAGGCATGTCAGGTTTTGTCTGGATTTGTCTTGGCCTGCCTGGAGCTTTGTTTTAGCTTGTCTAGTTGTAATAGCAATGATCTAATGACCAGGTGATTATTACCTGCTTTATTTTAGATTTTGGTCAATGGCGCAGACAGTAATAAGGAGTAGATGTTTTATGTAGAAGAGACAGTCCGTGCCAAAAAGAACAAATATGAACGTATGTAGAAAACTCTTTAACCCTCTTTATGGCCCTGTACTGCGCTTGCTCCAGTAAGTCCGTATCTTTCTTGTACTGGAGAGACCCAAACTGGACTAACTACTCCAGGTGTGGTCTCACCAGTGCTGAGTAAAGGGGAAGAATCACCTCCCTTGACTTGCTAGCAACACTCTTCCTACTGCATCCCAGGATACTGTTGGCCTTTTTTTGCTGCAAGGGTGCATTGCTGGCTCATAGTCAGCTTTTCATCCACCAGGACCCCAAGGTCCTTAACGGCAAAGTATGAACATTTACATGTTTCATTGACAGGTGCCTTAAAGGACAAAAATAGCAAAAGGACTGTCAAGAGGAAAAAGAAAAGTTGAGTTAACAGAGTAGTGATACATATCCTATTGATGATTTTTATCGCAAGTTAGAACCATTTCTATGTATTTGCTTGTTTTAAACATAATCCATTTTAGGAGCTCTGCTCCTAAAGGTGGTATGCTCAGTGAAATAAATGGAATGAAAATTCATTATGCACAGGATTCATATTGGCTGCAACATATGATAATTTTAGTAGAATTTAACAGTTACTTGTGTTCTCAACAAACAAAGTGACAATGCTGTCCATGGCTTCTTTATCCATTGTTAGGAACTCCTTTGCTCATTATTTAATAGCCTGTTCCACTAATCATTACCAGCCTCAGAGATGAAGCAGCTGAATATATCAAACTTAGCAAAACTTTGTAATTTCAAGGACAGTATATACAGCATGGGGGATAGAAAGACAACCCCCTTCCATTACATTAATTCTTATAGGGAAAATTGCTTCTCTCTCTAGCATATCAATTACTGCCATGCTTTTAGGAAAGCATGCTGAGAAAGCAACTGGCTAGGGCTGTATTAGTTTGACTAATAAAAAGTGTTAGAAATTTCTTTATCTTCACAATATTTATGCAGCTAACACAGAGTTTTGTTTATGGTGTATGTTTACAGGACACAAAGATTCATAATGTATTTTATTCTAACAAAACCACATACACAAGTATATACATTAATCCTAAAATCAAAGAATCATAGAATCAGTTAGGATGAAAAAGACCTTTAAGATCAGAGTCCAACTGGAAACCTAGCACTGGCAAGTCCACCACTAAACCGTGTCCCTAAGCACCACATCCACACATCTTTTAAATACCTCCAGGGATGGGGACTCAACCCCTTCCCGGGGCAGCCTGTTCCAATGCTTGATAACCCCTTCCATGAAGAAACAACTTCGTTGCCCTTCTTTGGACACGCCCCAGCACCTCAGTGTCTGTCTTGTAGTGAGGGGTCCAAAACTGAACACAGTACTCGAGGTGCAGCCTCACCAGTGCCAAGTACAGGGGCATGATCACTTCCCTAGTACTGCTGGCCACACTATTCCTGATACAAGCCAGGATGCTCTTGGCCTTCTTGGCCACCTGGCCACACTGCTGGCTCATATTCAGCTGGCTGTCAGACACCACCCTTAGGTCCTTTTCCACCAGGCATCTTGCCAGCCACTCTTCCCCAAGCCTGTAGCGTTGCATGGGGTTGTTGTGACTCAAGTGCAGGACCCAGCACTTAGCCTTGTTGAACCTCATACAATTGGTCTCGGCCCATTGATCCAGCTTGTCCAGATCCCTCTGCAGAGCCTTTCTACTCTCAATCAGATCAACACTCCCGCCCAACTTGGTATCATCTGCAGACTTACTGAGGGTGCACTCAATCCCCTCATCCATATCATTGATAAAGATACTAAACAGAACCGGCCCCAGTACTGAGCCTTGGAGAACACCACCTGTGACCGACCGCCAACTGGATTTAACTCCGTTCACCACAACTCTTAGGCCCCAGCCAATGATCAGTTGATTCACGCATCTTTCTATGTTCTGTAAATTAGAGAGAAAAGATACCATTTGAGCACATAGCCTACCCACTGGTTAATGAGAAAGCACTGATAGAAGCAGTGAAAATCCTTCAAAACAGTACTGCACATACCACAGTTTACTGTTTAGCTTGTNCATGTTTCATTGACAGGTGCCTTAAAGGACAAAAATAGCAAAAGGACTGTCAAGAGGAAAAAGAAAAGTTGAGTTAACAGAGTAGTGATACATATCCTATTGATGATTTTTATCGCAAGTTAGAACCATTTCTATGTATTTGCTTGTTTTAAACATAATCCATTTTAGGAGCTCTGCTCCTAAAGGTGGTATGCTCAGTGAAATAAATGGAATGAAAATTCATTATGCACAGGATTCATATTGGCTGCAACATATGATAATTTTAGTAGAATTTAACAGTTACTTGTGTTCTCAACAAACAAAGTGACAATGCTGTCCATGGCTTCTTTATCCATTGTTAGGAACTCCTTTGCTCATTATTTAATAGCCTGTTCCACTAATCATTACCAGCCTCAGAGATGAAGCAGCTGAATATATCAAACTTAGCAAAACTTTGTAATTTCAAGGACAGTATATACAGCATGGGGGATAGAAAGACAACCCCCTTCCATTACATTAATTCTTATAGGGAAAATTGCTTCTCTCTCTAGCATATCAATTACTGCCATGCTTTTAGGAAAGCATGCTGAGAAAGCAACTGGCTAGGGCTGTATTAGTTTGACTAATAAAAAGTGTTAGAAATTTCTTTATCTTCACAATATTTATGCAGCTAACACAGAGTTTTGTTTATGGTGTATGTTTACAGGACACAAAGATTCATAATGTATTTTATTCTAACAAAACCACATACACAAGTATATACATTAATCCTAAAATCAAAGAATCATAGAATCAGTTAGGATGAAAAAGACCTTTAAGATCAGAGTCCAACTGGAAACCTAGCACTGGCAAGTCCACCACTAAACCGTGTCCCTAAGCACCACATCCACACATCTTTTAAATACCTCCAGGGATGGGGACTCAACCCCTTCCCGGGGCAGCCTGTTCCAATGCTTGATAACCCCTTCCATGAAGAAACAACTTCGTTGCCCTTCTTTGGACACGCCCCAGCACCTCAGTGTCTGTCTTGTAGTGAGGGGTCCAAAACTGAACACAGTACTCGAGGTGCAGCCTCACCAGTGCCAAGTACAGGGGCATGATCACTTCCCTAGTACTGCTGGCCACACTATTCCTGATACAAGCCAGGATGCTCTTGGCCTTCTTGGCCACCTGGCCACACTGCTGGCTCATATTCAGCTGGCTGTCAGACACCACCCTTAGGTCCTTTTCCACCAGGCATCTTGCCAGCCACTCTTCCCCAAGCCTGTAGCGTTGCATGGGGTTGTTGTGACTCAAGTGCAGGACCCAGCACTTAGCCTTGTTGAACCTCATACAATTGGTCTCGGCCCATTGATCCAGCTTGTCCAGATCCCTCTGCAGAGCCTTTCTACTCTCAATCAGATCAACACTCCCGCCCAACTTGGTATCATCTGCAGACTTACTGAGGGTGCACTCAATCCCCTCATCCATATCATTGATAAAGATACTAAACAGAACCGGCCCCAGTACTGAGCCTTGGAGAACACCACCTGTGACCGACCGCCAACTGGATTTAACTCCGTTCACCACAACTCTTAGGCCCCAGCCAATGATCAGTTGATTCACGCATCTTTCTATGTTCTGTAAATTAGAGAGAAAAGATACCATTTGAGCACATAGCCTACCCACTGGTTAATGAGAAAGCACTGATAGAAGCAGTGAAAATCCTTCAAAACAGTACTGCACATACCACAGTTTACTGTTTAGCTTGTTAATGGTGATTATAAACATTCTGAAAAACCTCAAGAGAATATCTTCTATGCTCTTCAAGATTTATGACTTACAGTCTATGGCTTTCTTGGAGTTTCTGGATCATTTCTAAGTGATACATGAAAAGTAACTCAAAGCAAGAGCGCTGTTAGACACTTTCCCTCTTATAACACTACCAGGTAACTCTGGGGGTCTAGAAACTAGACAAGACTAAAATACACTAAAAAAAACCCACAAAGTTCAAAAAGATTATGAAATGTCATTATTACATAGCCCCAAACTTTCTGGAGCAGCTATTGATTTTTGGAGCTCACCTTTCAGCTGCTTCCATCAAACCTTTTTAAGTGATCTATTTTCCTGAGCCCTAGAAAAAAACCAGTCACCTCTTTAAAGAGGAAGTCTTCTCTTTGGGAAGGCCTGCTGGAAGTCAGGCACCCCAAAATGAACAGTCCAACATCATCATCACTTCCTATATTAATGTGGGTATCTTCAACCTTAGAGAAATCTTACAGGACTGTAACCCTTGTTTAGTTCCTTACTAAGTAATAGTTGTTGAAGCAGTAGCATAACACCAAAATTATATTTCAAGATGCATTAAAACATATCCAAAATTTTCTACTCCATTTAACTGTTCACTGCACTTTGCTGTCAATGTATCGCAGCTACAGAATTATGATTCTAGTTTTGTTCCCATATGCCAGATTGAAAAAATGTTATGCAGAGAAAATAGATATATTTTATGGAAGCATGCAAGTATATTATTCGCTGATTTATAAGTCATTGGCAGCTAAAAAGAAATGTTTACACAGGCAACTTTCCTAAAATTCTATGCTGTATGGTAATAGGACTGTAATTCTGTTTGAGATTAAAAGTAAATTACTATATCCAAAACCAGATTCTAGGTATATACATAACTTTATGAATAGCAAGTCTGCCATACATATTCTTCTGTCATGGACATAACTGAACAAAATACACATTAGCAATACAAGAGTCCTCAAGAAAAACTGACAGATTTCTCACAGCTCTGAATCCTGCAGCGTGTGGACAAGTCATAAAAACGAGTGACTGGATGGCAACGAGTGCTAATGGTGAGACTGCACACGCATCTGTCCTTGGCTGGTTCCAGAAACAAACTGAACAGCTGAACCCAAAGGGTAAACAACAGTAAATCTTTTAGATGCTTTTCATCCAAAGACTGTAACAAGTTTCAGGAAAATGTTCCAAATTCAGACTGCAACTCTGACTCACTGTGTGACATTAATTTGTTTTAACTGACTTCAAATGTTACAAATGTGGTCCAAAGTCTGAGAAAAATGGACAGGCTCATTTGCTGTCATCAGACAGAGTGATGAAGAATATGAATACAAAGATAAGACTAAGATCCAGGAGCATAAAAGACAAGGGGCTCAGTCATGTATTCTTTACCTCACAGTCAGCTCCCTAATACATAGCAACAGAGATGAGTAGCACTTTTATATGTGTTTTTCTTTGGTTTGTTTGTAAGTTGCCACAGCAGGCCAGTATTTATAGAATCTGTGACCTTCTGAAGCTTGCTTGATATGGTCATAACATTCACCTGGTAATCTTTCAGAGTGCTCACTTTCAGAGTGCTCACTGATGTCTTTTTAGGAATTTTCAACCCACGTAGAAGTTTCAAAATTCATGCGATCTTGAAGATTTTTCTTATTTTTATAGCTAGGTGAGACTGCTAACTAAAACTACCTTGATATAACTAGTTTTAAATATAAACATAATTACTCAGTATTTTTAGACTCACTGCATTGGCATGTAGACTTTGGGCCACTTTTTGGGTGTATTTACATAGGCTCCTGGGACACCAGTTACCAGGGCAACCTCTGAGGTCACAGTCAGCTACTGTAAATTACAGATGTTTTGAGACACTCCAATTTATGTTAAAATTGCATGTGCCATGCATGAATGCAGCCCACTGCACTGCACCAAGCCAGTACAGCTGTTGCAGCACTAGAAGACAGCCCAAGTCCAGAAGGGCACTTCAGAGAGAATTCCTCTTAACAAAACTGGCAGAGGGGAACACGGGGAGAAAAGAATCATTCTCAACCTCAACACGTCTGAACACAGCCTGAAGCCACGTCTTCTCACACTGCCAGATTCCACAACTGCTATAAGTCCCGTTTTCAATCGCATCCCTGATCTTCCCAATCACACACCCTACCTCTTCCCGTCTTTTATGGTTCCCTCCCAACACCAGCAATGCTCCTACTTACCTCGTGTGAATCCTGACCCTTTCCTTTTGTACTCTGCTTATGTGGCTGCAGGATGACCAAGAGACAGCACATGTTGTAGCTCATTTGGAACGACACCTGTGCTGAAAGGCTAGGCAATACAGATTTGTTGCCTGCTCAGTAAGTCACTACAAGGTGAACAGATGGTGACCGCACTTTCCCCAAGTTATTGTAATGAAGAACAAACAGTGTCTCTTTCCTCCACCCAGCTGTAAATGTTCATGAAATTTAGAAAAACTACATTATGTCCAAGACTTTGGTCTTATTTGGTAGAAATTAGTTAGTGGCAGGCAGATGCAGTAACTCACTTCCTCAGGAAACTTGGCTGGAAAAATTATCTTCTCATAGCATTATAATCTAACTTTTATAAATACAACTGGGAATCTTTGGATTAAACTCTGGTACCACAGTAATTAGTTTACTATACACCCCATTGTCTTTCAGCTTTCTTTTTCCCCCAGGTATCTGTCTGCATCTCCCAATCATCAAAGGGAAAACACATTACATGGGAAACACATTCCAACTATCATTTGCCTTATTTAAAAAAAAAAAGTCCTCTTAAGGGTTTACTTTAGCATCTTAGAACTTTAAAAACCAAATTATTTTTCCATTGTCTGAGCACTCCAGACAGGAAACACATACAAAAGATCAGTCTCCTGCTGGCTGTATAAAAAACAGATAATAGCTTTTATAGGAGAGAAAAGACTACAGACTTGGAAAAAACACAGTAAAACCCAGGGTGTTTTCTCATTTACCAAAAATATTTTAGTGCTTATACAGTAAGTCACACTGCCACACAGAACTTTCTAATTTGTTTACTTCACTATAGGCACTCTTATGTTTCCAACTAATTTGCACTATGCTCTGAAAGAATCACAGCTTTATATTTAGTTTAGTTTATAAGCCTTTTGCTAAGATTTTAAATCAGCAATATAGAACAGTATCTTCTCTTTATTATGTCTTGGTTTTGGAACTAGACCAGCCGAGCAAGCCTGTAGTACAAAGAAAAAGCTCATTTGTAGAAGATGCCATCAGTTCAGTAGAAAAATCCAGTACATTTCTTTTATTTATAAAAACTTTCAACAAAACACGCTGAGATGATCATTAAGAGTTTTGGCATCGTTCTCTGAGCTCAGGACTGCAGACAGAAGAAAGCGCAACTCTGGAACCACTTTTAAAATAGCTGACCCTATTCCTCTTCAGCACAGTGGTAGCAGAGGAAAAACTGGTCATCACACTGTCCAATAACTGATATTTAAAAAAAAAAAAAGTTATATTAAGAATTAAAAACTGATACAAAAAAGAGTGAAGGCTGTCTTTAAGTTTTTCCATTCATTCAAAAAAAAGTAATATGCTTTTTAAAAGTTAAAAAAAAAGGACAAACTACTCTGGCTTTCTTACACTTTTTATTTTCAATATTAAAATAATCTCTTATTCACATCTTATTTATTAGAGTTAAAAACACTTCACAGTACAGGTTCAAATTTCTGAAAGAGAAAAGGACCTGTTTTTACAGTGGGACCAAGCCATGACTCTCAAGCATAGCACACCATGCTCTATGCTAAATGAATAAAGTAGTATAATGAAACAGCAATGATTCTGCCTGGGAGGGGAAAGAAATTTAGGGGGTTCTGGTTATGTACATGTAAATACATGTAAACACACAAACACAAAAAAAATAAAAGGGNAAAAAAAATAAAAGGGGGTGGGGAATAGCCATCAAGTAGTTTCTACTTTGAAAAGAAGCACAAGGTACTGCATCCTGCCAAATATCGCCACGTGTATTATGTGTCTCCCGTACTACGTGCTTTCTTCTCATTATCATTAACGATACAAATATGATTGCATCAGAATTTTACAGAATGTTTGCATACAATTTGTCCATGTAGTAGTGCCCTGATTTCAGAGCAACAGGCTTTCAAAATTTAATCAAAACACGTTTCAAGCTGATTTTTCAGTGCTTTAGAATTAGCAAGAATTACCCAGACCCGTAGATGATGGGCAGTTTGACTGCCATTCAATAATTTATAGACATAAGCTCTGTGAAAAACAGCTTACAAGAATTTCTAGAAACATAGTAGTTTTCCTTCCAATGAAAAATGTTACTTGAATTATAAGGTTTGCCCACAACATCTGAGGCCCAAATGATGCGTATAGTATCAG
>VYZW01036183.1:3472-13488 GCA_013401315.1 Balaeniceps rex
GCCTCTTCAAAGTTGAATAGATGTTACCAGGTCGTTTTTCATCATGCTTCTCTAGTTTGTTCAATCCACAACCCATTTCAGCAGCTCCTGATACAAAAAGGCAGGGAAAGGAAAAAGGGAAAAATGCATAAACACCATTCGTTTTAGTTTTTTTCTTTACGGTTTCATGCAACACAATAGTACATTGTGGTGATTTTTAGTTTTTAAATACAAGCTATCTACAAACTATATAAAATTGTATAATTAAATAAATGCTCAAATAGTAACTGAAGTATATACCACTCATATCAACCCTCAGGCATGCTATTATTTTATTGGAAAACTGACAGTTTAATGCATGTATTTTGCATCTTTCACACGTATTCAGTAGTATACTCTGGAAGACACATATTCCATTATAAAAAGTGGCTAAAAATGCAAAATAACTTGCTAATATAAGGGTTGACAACTTAATAACAATTTCTGCATATGCAGTTACTATGAGAGCAGATAATATTATCTTTTACACAGATCTTTGTAACATTCAAATTAATATCTAGACTTGTAATTCAATGGAAAAAGCAGGCTTGCTGAGAAGTACCATCATTTAGAAAACTACCTCATTTCCTTCCACCTCATTTTTTCAGGTAAGCCACAAGAAATAATGACACTTTATAGAGCCATCGTCAAACCCGAAGAGGCACATGACCACAGAACTGGACTAGATAAATCTAGTTCTCTTTAATCAGCTGCCAGTCCACAACATTTTAAAGGATTACTCCTGACAACCATTTCTGCTACACATCAAGTGTTTCTCAATATCCTGCACATGGAAGAATTGCTTGGTGAAAATACTCCGATGATCCAAACCCTCTCATTCCTCTTCAACAATGCTGGTCAGAGTGAGGCAAATCATTTCAACCAGCAGTGAGTATGAGAAGATAAAGCGACACACCAGCTAGGCACCTGAGGCTTATGCCACAGCTCCATCCCCCAGATAGTTAGAAAGTCAGTCAAATTTCCAGCCCCAATGTATTTGGAATCTACTTGTAGGAATTTATTTATACTTATATTGTGCTTTAACTTTTGTAATTTTTGTCCCTCCCTCATATTTCCTTGTGAAACCATTTTTATGAAGTTACTAAACCCCTTCCTGCATTTTGCTAGGATAAATGTACTCAAGTCCTTTCCTGCCACTTACAATACAGGATCTCTGCTCCATCACCCCGCTCACTCTCATTTGCATCGCTCCTGTTTTCATTTCTCTGCATGAACGCAGGTGATCATATGCTCAAAATGAGATCTTAACAAGGCCTATTAAAATAATATTGATGCTTCCCTGTCTCTACTGCAAATAACATGCCTACTGTGCCTAAAATCAGTCACAGCTGAATCACATTCACAGTTTACCACCAGCTTCCCAGTAGCCAAAGAACCTATTGCTCTTTATTTTTATCCAACACAGCTAATTGAGGAGTTTCCAACTCATCCCCCATAACTTTGCTCTATTCCTTTGCATTTCTACTACTCAGTAATAAATTCATCCCATTCTCCCGCACCCCTGGAAGAGCTGGAAGCCTTTCCAGGCTCTGCAATGCCGCACACCTTCACATCATCTTCAGAGTCTGTAAGAGCACACCTACATCTTATTGCAAAGTCACTAATAAATACAGCAAAATAGGACTGACCAACACATCAAACCTTAAAAAAAATACCATAGTAAATATTTGATCACACAGAAACCAGAAGCGGAAAAAAAATATTTGCTAGAAAGACCTGCAGCATCAAGAAAAATGGATAATGTGTCATACATGTTCCTGAACTTTAAATATTTGGGGGATTCATCCAACAGAAAACAACCTTCCCTGCTTACTTTGACAAAAAAGTAAAAAATACTTTATTTTAACATTTCTATAAATGAAAGCTAGGTTTTGGGATTTTTTTTTTTTTTCTTTTGGCATTTAAGGTTAAAAATCCTCAGGATCTTTTTCTGTTCCCAAAGTGATACTACTTTTTTTTTTTTTAATGACAACTACTTCCATTAATTTAAAAAATAAGGGGTTATTCTTTCATATATACAGCAGCTTCTTTCTTTTGCCCATGCAATAGGATTAGCTTAGGTCTAAAATGTTATTTCTTGTCATATATAAATGTATATTGTATAGTAATGTGCGTAACAAGATACTGTAAGTATTTCCATGGATTGTAATAGAATACATCTAACAGTGTACTTGTGCTTTAATATATTGTAGAGCGAAGAACTAAGATAGCAGGAAGTGTTAGCAAGTATATTAAATTTCTTGTTTCAGCGATGGCCCAGTAATTCTTACACATCGTAAGTATACAGTATGACATTTCATAAGGAAAAAAAAAATCCATTTCAGAGGTCATTAAGCAGCAGTGCTTGCAACCCTTAGTTATGCAAAGAGTCTGAAATCCACAAGACTCTTCAGACAGTGATGGCTGCAGAAGGAGGCCTTGGGGACTCCGTATTTCACATCACGGGGATTTTTGCATTCTTTCCTAAATTGGGGTGAAAGTGCTAGAAAATACAAGCCTGCTCTTCCAGCAGCAGCCACAGACACTCTCCTGTGCTTCTCTAGCAAACATTTCCTTGGCCCTTTTGAGAAAACCGGTCCACCCTCACTGCCCACGCCAGTAGTGATCTCTGCAAACAGTGCCAACCCACAAGTCATTCAGCATGGAGATACCTGCACGCTTGGGACTGGGCTGAAAACATACTTTTTTTGTATTAATTCACTGAGTGACTGCTTACCAAAAGACTGATTTTCACCTTCCTGCTGCTTGGCTAAAACTTCAATTAGTATCCTTGAGGAGAAATACTTCCCCACATTTCGTTAAGTATAGACAATTATATTTACATTGCTAAGGTACACATATGGAAAAGGATGCTTTCACTGGAATAAAAATGAGGTATCAGTAGGAAAAATGTTTCACAACACAATCTTTTCCACAGTAATTAGGATGCAAGTGCTGCAGCAGTACAAAATAAATCTTAAGAAACAAAGTTCCTACTTTAATATAGGAGTTTAAGTATTAAAAGAATTCCAGAGAGGTATGAATACTTAAAGTTTTCTCAAAGATACTGATGATGTGTGTATGACAAGTAATCACTGAATCACCAAATTCTGCTCAATGTTATCCCACAAACTTGCTAGTGGGACAGCTTGCTTTTTAACCTTCCAAAGACTTTTAACATTAGTTATTACCCTCTTTCTTCCTTTCCTTCGCAGCAAAGTTAGTACTGTTCAAAGTCTTTCCATCCTCATCTGAAAACATCTCCTTGCTTTTCAGTTACAAATCTAGTTGTCAACAGGACATTATTCACCTTCTTAATCTTCTACATTGGAGTTATCAGAGAGTGCTGTAAGAATGTTTAATATTGATGCATTCAAAGTAATCTAAACCCACTTCAATCCCCTTTTTCAGTAGGTATATTGTTTTCCTATAAGGGATGCTTAAGGTTACTGTACTATATACATTTATGCTGGCTTTCTGTAACCACATGTGAATTCTACTTTTTTTATTCAGTATTAAAACAAAAAATCATCACTAATATTCACTTTTTAGTAAATTAAAAAACAATTCTTCAAAAACACTGCAAAATTTTCAAGTATTTTTTGCTCTGCAGTAGGTTCTCAGAGAAGCTTTACGTTTTTCATTAATGTAAAAATTAATTATCAACCAAGAAATACCTTGAGTGAGAGAAAAAGTAACATCTAATGAAGAACTAAAATTAAGATTTAGCTATGGGCTCTTACAGCTACACATTCTGGAAAAACTAATTCTGCCCACAAACTCACTTAGATTGTGAATTAATCTTGCGCATGCTCTATGATCTTGAAAATCTCTAAAATTGTTATCGTGTTCAGCCATGTGACGATAAAACTAGAAGTGAAACCCAGATCTAACAATAGATAGGGGTTTTTTAGTCTATATCTCATTTAATTTTGCAAAACATCAAAAATGGAAGCTGTAACGAGTTGCAGAACAACAGCAAAGCCTACAGTCAATTAATTTCTATGTTTGTCTTGTGAATGACAACAAAGGCCACCACTGGTTAGGAAACGAGCAGCTTTCTACTGCAAACCGAGTTCAAAAATTTAACCCAGGTTTTGTACATCCTAAGAAAACGCCCAACTTGCAAGCCACAGAATAAGCCTCTTGCAGCCACCTCCTCCTCCCTGTTACTGTCCTTCGTCGTGTATTTTAAGAGTAGAGGAGCTCTGGGGAGAGTCTGGAGGAAAAGGAGAGAAACCCACCCCAGCATGGCAAATGAACTGCCCCTGGACACTCCTCCCTGATGAAAGCTTTACTGAAACTGGTACCATCCTTTGCCATGAAAAACAAAAAGTCACAACAAATTGTACTCAGCAAGAGAAAAAAAAACGCACTTCCATTTTTAAGCACCTCCGTGATCCATGAAAATGAGTGTATCTTGAATAAAATATAGGAACTTTTATAGCTCTTTTAGAGATCTGCCAAGTTTTCAACTCATCATCTCTGAACCTAAGCTTTGTTAAAATACTCTCTGCACCTTGGGTTTGCTTTCTCACTTTACTAGCTTGTGTCCAAAACAGATGAATTACAACAAGTTCAGAATTAGCAAAGAAGAACAACAAGCATAAAAGAATATCATGTAGCTCAGAACTTATTTTCTTAATAGCGGCTCAGGCCCCAGGATTACTTTTCAGCAGGAAAAGGGCACAAAGATGAGAAAAAAAAAAAAACCTGTCTTCTATCTGATTTTTTGTTTGGGGCTTTTTTGGGAACAAATGGAGCTAATTTTCTGATGTATTGCCCCCTCCTTTCATGGAACTCCGTAACAATTTATCTCTAAGGAATAATAATGAAAATTACACTGAAACATAACAGAACCACATGGCTAATGGAAGCTTGAATAGATTACCAGACTAAGTAATTTAAGGGATGTTTATCAAGTAAGTATATATTGGCTAAACAGTTTATTTCAACTACATCAATGTTACGGAAAGCACCGTGTCAATGACTACTTACAGGGATGATTTGAAAAGACTTCCTAAACAATTCTTTTAAATACCTATAGTATTGGAGTCAACCGCTAAGCATACAGCATTAGACTGAATATTCAAATATCGTCTAATACGCATGTAAGTGCAATACACTACCACCTGAAATAGAAACAAGGTAATTTTAATATTTATAATGGCATCCAAAGAAAACATGCTGTACAGGCAGATTACACTACTGTCAGCTTGTTTTTAATCGCAATTAGTGAGAACAAGCTTGCCTGCATTAACACATTTAAAATGTTTACTGTCCAGAACTAGTGACCTCATTTTGTAAGCTTTGTCTTGAATTAATTTATCTTTTAAAATACATATCATAAGTTACTGTTAAAGTTCCTTTCACAAAATTATGGAATACGGTGTTCTTACTGGCAAGTGCAGCAGCAAAACAAGATAACTGCAATGTATTAATAGGTTTTCTCTCTTGACTTTGGTTAAGTCCTTTCATCCTGGTTCTTCCTTCCATGGGTAATACTTAGCTACCTCACGGGGATGCTAGAAGGCTTTTACAAATAATTACAGGACTTCACATTTGTTGTGCAGTAATGAGACGCACTTATTTTCTTAAGCCCTCACTCCTGCAATCCTGACCTTTCCATTTTCAAAATAATAAGCACTTCATGCTCAGCTCAGTTCACTTGCTGGCGTGTGGTCACTTAATTCTTGCATCCTTCCCAGTCTACAAAACATAAGCGTGTTTAGCCCGCCATTCAGCTCTAAACAAACCCTGACAGAGCTTGCAAATTATGGCCAAGTCCCTTTCCTAGCATTGTTAAAGCAATGAAGCAGAAGAGGAATAACAAGGCAAAAAAACATCAGGCAGAGAAGCATAACCGAAGCAGAGGATTAAAACCACCAGACCTGACAAACTGGGTGTACAGATAAACAAAGAAAGGAAAACAGTATGCTAGGATGATCGTCTTTGGTTCCCAGAATAAAGTCATGCTCCTGACATATCCCCATTTTTCCCACCCTGGTATACCACTGCATAGGCTTTTTGTGAGATTACACCACTAAGAGGGAAACTCCTTACCAAGAGATACCTACTTGGTCTTTTTTCAAGAGTATTACCATACAGGTAACTATGTAAGCATATATTCAACAAATACTGCAATAATTTTTATTTGTGGGGAGGGATCAGTTGTTTAACTAACTAATGTTTACCAAGTAATTTGAAAGATTCTGAAAGACTTATTTTCAAAATACAAAGAACAATTACCAGAAATCAGTCCTATCTATTGCTGAATGTCACAACTGACCGATTTTTTCACCGTATACTTACCGATTTGACTACCACTATCAGGATTTTAGACTTGCAGCTGATAACTAATTCTCTGCTTATAGAAAGGTTGGTGAAAGAATAATCCCAGATTTATTCTTTATGATTGATTTTATTTAAATTAAACAGTAGAGCAATACAAGTAAATCTACAATTAAGGTTTTCAATTTCAAAAGGCAAATCTCAAAAACTAAGGGAACTCATTAGTGAGATGAACAGGAATGAGAAGTTGGAGGATGTGATCACATGGGAGGTCTGGAACATGTTTAAACTACAATATGAATATCTGCAGAATTTGTAACCCAAGGAAGTGACAAGAGAATTCATAAGAAGGTTTCCAGACCCAGCGAGATGAATTACCTAATAAAGAAGGAAAGGTAGAATAAGCAGAGAGCTTCCAAGGGACAGGAAAAAAAAGCAGCTCAGCAGAGGAAACTACAGTCTCAGATCAAGAAACACCAGTATAAAGTGGAATGTGCCAGAAGTCAAGCCCAGTTAGAGAGGCCAAAGATACCACAACTAAATGGAAGCAGAACGCAAATCAAGAGGACTAATTTGGACTCATACCAAGAACTCTGGAAGACCTGTCATGATGAACTGCAGATCCAATTGCTAGTATTAAAAAACAAACCGTTGCAGCAGGTTTGGTGCCATCTCCCTGGGAGACAAGAAAATGTACCGCCTACACAAAGAAAGGAGAAAAACATAATTTGGCCAATTAAGACAACTGCTAGTCTAGCCTCAAGAGTTTGCTAAGCTTTAGGAAGAAAACAAAATAATACATGGATAAATATTATATGGATTCAGTAAAGTTAGAACAGACTACCCTGATAGGTCTTATTCACAAGTCACAAAGAAAGCACAGCCCTAGCATGCAGCACATCAAGTAACGTGCCACAGTGATAACATGATTTCAGCAAAATATTATTAGGTGCTATTGTTTTTATTATGGTGTTCACAACACCAGTCTTGGGCTCAGCTCTGCTGCCCTGCATAGCACACGTTTACTTTCCTCTGCGCTGTCCCTGAGCCTGCAGGCGCCCTGCCCATAACCAGGGGCTGCCACCAGCCATGCTTAACCCTCTCTAGGGAAACAAACCTGGTTTGTGTGTGTGCACATGGGTGAGAGGGTGGGAAGAAGAAAAGCAAACAGGATCAGAGAGAACTGGGGGAGGAGTAAGGCAAGTGTTGCGCTGGTGGTGGGGAGCAGTCTGAGGAACAGTAGGTTGGTGAGAGACCCTTCCTCCTTTCTCCACCCACATCATCCTGTAACACTCATCCAAAAGATTTAACACTTAGTAAGACCATGATGCTGTCTTTCACTACATCAAAAGATTCAGATGGTACCACACATTTCTACAAAACACTCTTAGGCAGGGTATTTCTGGTCAAGATAACGAAGTGTTAATATCACTAGACAAAGTATGGGTAAAATTTCTTTTGAAATACCACGGCTGCAAACGTTCAAGCAAGATGCCTCCACGTGAAGACAGGAGTCTACTGAGATGCTAAGAAGGACTAAAGAACTACTCTCAAGAACTTAATGGGAAACTATAGGAGCTAATGTTTATTGTCTAGCAAATTAAAGACTGAATGGACCCGACAGAAGCATACAGAGGAATATTAGATAGGAATCCAACTTTCCTTTAAAGTTAATCCCACACGACTCTGAACTCACAGAAAACACACAAAACAGATGCATATTGCAATGTATGCCCAGTAGCTTCAAGGACAGCAAGTAAAACCACAGCAAAACACAAAGCTAGACAGACCTGACAGTCCTATGCTTACTGTCTTTTGCTAGTTTGCCATGGATCAAAACCCTGGCCAGCCAATTTGGGGTAAAAGGTAAAGTGGACCATTGGAGCCAGCTGTGAAGCTGTGGGATCTCACATGAAGTTGGGGCATGGAATAATAGTAATGTGATTTTTTTAAAATTATTTAAAAAAATAAAATACAGATTTCATTGATTTTGATCTTTATTCTTCGAAAGGCTGTGGCCTCAGCTCTTCCACCACAGATTCTAAGGCCACTTCATTATACCTGATATGGTATCTGCATTTCCCAGTACCACAGCTCAGAACTCCCCTAGGTATTTAATCACAGCTGTATATACTCATTTCATGCTACATTCTCGCCCTCAGACCAGGGGAATGCCAGCGTTCAAGCAGTGGAAAGCCCCTTGTCTAATATAACTAACTTGAGGTTAAGTTAGATTCCTGAAATAACCCTTCATTCTCAGTCTATTTTTTTCTTAGAAAAAACAGAAATTAAATACACAATGTGACCACTAGTATTGTGAAAGAGAAGGTTATTGCCAGTAACTTGTTATTCAATACCAGAAGCTGAAATGGATTGGATTCATGAAAAATAAAACATAAAAGCAGATGTACAAAAAGATTTCCCCTTGTAAACCAGAGATTAGCTATATCTTGACAATATCAGTTATCCTCCTATTTATTTTTACGGAAATAAAAATAGAAGCGGTATACAATCATACCATAGCTTCCAAACTTTGGCTGAAAACATTAAAGAACATTTTGTCAGATACAGTTAAATTGTTATTATTCTACATCCAACAATCACTTTAGCACAACAACCACCCCTACCAAGACCACAGGATGACTCCAGCGCTGCTCCCTGCCCTGCCACACAGCAGCCTCTGGCTCAGCTTGTTCCCCTGGTCCGAGCTGGCAGCGTGCCGGAGTGAAGCACGCTCAATCGTAATGGAGAACAAATGTCTCCCATTAATTATTTGACCGCATTGGAAGTATCACAGAAGAGCTCTAAAAGTCCATCCAACCAAATTCCCCTTTTCCAGAAATACACAGTCTGTTAGAAGTAGTTGCTCTGACAAGAATTTAGATAAACAAGACAGAAGAGAGATATATTTCACACTCAGATATACAACTACTGACCCACAGTCGTGCTACCCCTCCTTGTTTTGTAATAAACATGTGCTGAAACAGTGTCGCGGACTTAAAAAGGCAATATCCAGCCCAGCCTTTGAAAACAACAGTAAAATCACAAACCCCGGCTAGCCACACGATGGCATGTCGCGGTACTGCCGCTTCCAGGTGCCCGGCATGTGACAAGGGGCGCCGGGCTGGGCGCGCAGGCAGGCAGGCGGGCGGGTAGGCACCGGCCCCGGCTCCTCTCGGAGCTCTCCTCCTTTCCCCGCTCTGCGTTACCGCGGCGTTAGCGGGACACGAATAACCGCGCTGGCTGGAAGCGATTTTCAGCAATACCGCCTCCGGTCCCCGCAAGCGCCCGGCGGAGCCCGGGTGGGGGGCCCCTCACCGTCTGACAGGACGGCGCCGCGCGCCAGCCCCGCCGCCCTCCCGGGCCTAACGGCCAGCGCGGGCGAGCTTCGCACCGGCCCCTCGGCAAACGGCGGGACGGCCGCCCTCTCCGGAGCAGCAGTTTATCAGCGCTGCACAAACCGAAATCCGCTCGGGGAGACGGCGGGAGGGAGTGCCCCCACCCCCGTGAAAGCCTCCAGCAGCCCCTCCAAAGCCGGGCACGCCGGCCAGCCCGGGCCCCGCTCCCAACTTCAGGAGCCAGAGAGTCAAGACGAGTCAGAGCGCCGGAGCCGCTTTCCCCGCTCTGCCGCGCCGACCCTGCCCAGCAGCGACCCCCAACCGGCCCCAGACCCCCCTCCCGCCAAGTTTCCCCGCCGGACCGGGCGG